>JAJOOO010021609.1:0-11347 GCA_029582685.1 Solanum piurae
GACTTTATTTCAACCTCTTCGATCAAATTTAGACTCGTATTATACCCAATTTTGACTGAAACCCTAACCCTAGCCCCAAATTGTCGACCTAGATTCTCCCTTTTGTGAATGTGCAATTCCAATATTCTGTTTATTTTCTGGAAACTCAGCAATCAAAACCCCCAATCATCTTCACCTGACTGTCAAGAATGTAGACCCAATTATTTTAGCATTTGATAGATATATTTGTGTGTTTATATACAAAAATATAGCTATAGAGAGATGGGGAGCTCTGAAACAGAATCAGGAACCGGGGATTGTGGAGTTGGGAGTATTGTTTGGGTCCGAAGGCGAAATGGATCGTGGTGGCCAGGTAAAATACTATGTCCTGATGAATTTTCAGCTTCTCATTTGATGTCTCCACGATCTGGGACTCCAGTGAAGCTTCTTGGGAGAGAAGATGCCAGTGTGTAAGTCCTTTTTACCCTTGAATTTATCTTATGGATGTTGATTTTGACACAAGCTAAATGTTGCATGTTGATATTCAGCTGTAATAATGGTAAAACTCAATTTTTATTGTCTTGCATGTTATTGATGGATTCTTAGTTGCAGGAAACTTGGAGTATCGTTGATAACATTGGTAACACTATAACTAATGAATTTTCAGTGAGTTTGCATTGTGATATTTTAGTTAAAATGGGGGTTGGAAGTGGGGAGCAATTAGCGAAACTATTGCATAAGTAATTCTGGATGTAATACGTTACTATAATTGGATAGTGAATAGTTTAGGATTCATAGTTAGAAGCAGAGGCGGATCCATGATTTGAATGTTGTGGGTGTCACTAACTCATCACTAGTGATTGACATAGCATAAGGGCGCATATTCAATCAGTTCAATCCATTTTGGGCTAGTTCAATCGATTAACAAGATTTTTGGTTCATAAGTAATACACGGTCATCTAACCAAAATAAATTTTCTACGATTCGATCTAATTCTTGGTCAAGTACTATTGAACAAAAATAAGAAACATCAACAAGCCAAAATCTTGAATACACAATTAGACCCCTTCAATTCAAACATAATGTACTTAAAACATGACATCTACGAATTGTAACTCATGATGAGTTCTAGAAAAAAACCAAACCAAAAGCCAAAGCAGCTTTTATAATGAACATTTACCCCCTCCCATCAACTATACAAGTAAAGAAAAATATTTTCATTACGAAAATTCACAAATTATCTATACAAATATAATAAAAAATTTAATTTTCGAACAAAAATAAAAACTCTTGATGAAGTGTATAAAACAATCAATGATTTAGCACATATCGGCCCTTGCATCCACTGTCTTTGTTCAAAATAGTAAGAAAGGAAGAACAAAATTCAACAAATAAAATGTACTTTGGAGTAATAAAGAGGAAAAAGATTAAAATCACATTCAATTAAATATTTGGAGATCTTCTTAAAGAAAATTAGGAGATAATTCAGATAAATAAACTATCTGAATGACTATAAAGGAAATTAGGGAAAGAAGAGAAGTAAAGAAAAAGGAAAAAGGGGAGCAGACAAAATGGATGGGTAGAGGCAGTGATTTGAGAAAGGAAAAAATTTAACTTAACAGACGTGTTTAAGGGGATTCGAACCTACACCTAGCGCCTGGCACCCTGGCCATTGACCAACGGATCAGAGATGATAATGCTACTACGGGTTCCAACCTTTTGTATATACCATAACTCATTAAATCCCTATATGTATATGGAAATTTTAGCGGAGTGTTCGGGTGTCGTGGCACCCTCACGCTACCACATAGATCCGCCCCTGGTTTGAAATTTGGACTCTGGACTCTTTACCATCAGTCATTATGAAGGAAGAAAATGGAAATGGGATAATCTGAATTGAGTCCTGATTAGCTCATGTTCCTTGTTAAATCAACGTCTACTGGATTATCCTAAAATCTTATATTGCGCTATGTTGGAGAATAGTAATCGTGAATTCCCTGGTCTTGTAGGTGAAGATTATTGAGTTTAGAAGATAAGTGCTGCTATGGGTCAAAGTATGCAGCCTGGCTTAAGAGATTAGGACTCTTCATATTGGTTGAAATTTCCTTTTTCTTCTTTAACTGTAAAAAGAGGAAAGTACATAATGATAATAGAGATGCGCCGCACCTTGTAAGCTATTTGTGGAATAGCATTGTATTGTGTCATTCCACCCTTTGCCTAAGAGGGTAAGATTGAGTTTAACCTAACCACTGGAGACTTGAGAGGAATATTATTATTATATGCAATTATAGTAAGTCTAGTTCATGACAGTACACAATTAAAGAACAAAAAATACACAGGAGAGAAAAAAAAAAGAGGAAAATTTTCATAAGTTGATTCTATGGAAATGGCAGAGTGAGCTTTGGCTAAAACCTGTTGGCAACAAGCTTTCATAATGTTATTGAAAAGTTTACGAAGTTGAGGCAAGATTTTGATTCATCCACTTGAGAGTTTTACTAGGGGATAGTCAAGCCGGTGCTTGTGGATTCAGAGGCTGGATCAATCAGAAAAATGTTGCAGAATTGTAAGTGTTTGAACTTTGAACACATACTGAAAAGATACTAACTAAGCCAATCATTAATTTTAGTTAATGCACCATGAATGGTCTGATGCCGCTAGCAAAGTTCTTACGTCGAGTGCGCAATCATGACAAGACTCGAGATAGAAGTCTGGGAAGGACACTTAACGAAGCAAGAAATCATACAAAGTTCTAACTCTTTTTCTTTGTCCAATGCTGGACATTTTGTGATAAACAGTATCTCTGTATGAGGACTTTCCTTCTCCATGTTATCAGTTCACATAGGAAGTACAACATTTGAGGCTTCAAACCCTCTTTTGTTTGTTTCTTCTATCTGAGTAGGAGTCTTCTTTTAGTGTGAATCAGTGTTAAAAATCTGCTTGGAACTGGTGCGGGAGTGGCATTATTTTGTTGGACAAACTACTGGTTAGTTATCTTAGGCAGTAGGTCCAGTATGGTCTCTTTACTTGATGGGACCTTTTCAAATCATCACCTGCATGTGGTGAGCATCTAAGTTAAATGAAAAGCAAAATGAAGAAGCAAAAGATGCTTGATTCTATTTCTTGCTAAGTGCTGCTCCTATCTCGCTCATTCTTGATAAATAGAAATGCTACTTATAGCTGGTGGAATATTGTATCTTCATAAGTCTATGCCACCTGTCTTAATTAAACTTTTTTTACTAGGTGCAGACACTTCATAGTCTTAGTATGGTATGTTATGGTGTTTCTCTGTGTGTATCTTACCAGGGATTGGTATAATTTGGAGAAGTCAAAGCGAGTGAAAGCATTCAGGTGTGGCGAATTTGATGATTTTATTCAACGGGCAGAAGCTTCCCTAGGTCTGCCTCCGAAGAAAAGAGAGAAGTATGCACGACGTGAAGATGCAATACTTCATGCTCTTGAACTTGAGAGGCAGTTAGGTAAAAGATGTGGGAGTTTAGGTTGTTCGTCCACTGATAGAACCAATAAATCTACTTGTGATTTTTCCGGAAGAGAGTCACAAACATCATCAAAATACTTGGAAAATAGGAATGGGAGACGTTTAAGATCTAAATCTCATAAACTTTCTCATAAATCTGATTTCTTCCTTGAGGAAAAGAAAACATGCAACTTATCTTCTATACAGGAATCCAATGATCATAATCAGTTTAGTGGGGACGATGAGAATTCCGATGTACCTCTGAGGATGAGAGGTTTACAGGATTTGGGCCTCAGTACTGTTCCTTCAGAGCATGCTGTTCCTGATGGGATTTCTAATTCAGAACACCTAGTTAAAATTGAGAGAAAAAGTTTGTCAGTCAAAAGGAAATTATCAGATGAAGGCTTAGCCGAAAAAATTCTTGTCAAGAGGCGTGATAGGGGCTGCCTTCTTGCTCAAGGTTTGAAGAGTTCTGAAAATTTACCCGACTCTGGTTCTGTTTGCATCTCTGAGATGGGAGAGGATCAGCCAGGAGTTTCAAAGAAAAGCAGGTGTGATTTGGCCGAAGAAACTACAGAATCTTTGACTGTTGAAGAGTATAATCATGCTCAGATGGAACTTTCAACATTGAAGCGTGAAGATAATGGTTCTCATCCTGCTGAGTTATGTGAACAGAATGCTTCTGGGTCTGCAGAATATACTGAAAGTGATTCTTCTGAGACAGATTCTGCGGAAGATACTGATGACGAATTGGCCACAATCTCAGGTTTCTCCCTTCTCACTCTTGCACAAGCCACCTTACATGTACATTCTTTTTCTCGACAAAACGAAGCAGCATCAAAAGTACAAAATCTTTTGTGGCTACACTATAATGCCTCTATACTTTGGAACTTTGAGATCTTTGGAGCTGATTGGATAAACTTAGTTATCCAATACCTCACTCTCTATGCTTGAGTCACCTTGTGTGTTCTACTATCCCCATGTGAACCAATTCATTCTGTGGTTCTCCTTCTCGTGTACACATGGAATGCCATGGCTACCTTGTTCAGTCCTCAAAGTTTGTATTGGGACTTTTAGGGGTGAAGCTATCAGAAAGTGCCGTAACTGGTTACTTCACCAACATTCTGTATCACCTGTGAGCAAGTTCAAAGTAGTCTAGGCTCCTAGCATGTCGAAGTTCAGTTAAGAACTTCCATGGCTATCGTAGAAACTTGCTGCGGTGGAATTTTTTTATTCTTATTAAGTCAAAAGAAAGAATTTGGTATTTGGTCTTAAATACCCTTTCATGGTTGGAGTTTTGATGTTCTAGATTAGTAGTACTTTCAGTTGAAACTTGAAAGGAAACTGGAAGCATCATTCAAAACCAATGCTTAGGTCCCCTGTTCTCAAAAAAGTCTCAAGAGGTTGTAAAATGTCTCCTAATCCCCCTCCCCTTTTGATAGCATAGGTGCCCGAGTCAGCTTACATGCACCTCACCTATATACCACCTATTTATGTCTCATTTTAATATTTGTTTCTCCTGACTGATGTATTATTCACTTCAATTTTCTTAATGAAGGACTAAGACTAGTCCAAAAAACGAAAAGGACAAAACAGTACAGAGGAGCGAGGTGTTGTACTTTTAGCAAGGAAAACTATTACTTGCTTTGTGTTTTGAGTTGGATTTTGTTGCTAATTTGGTGAGTTGTAGAATTTGTTTCGATGTAATCAGGTTCTAAATCAAAGAACTTTAGCAATCCCAAAGGAAAATCACATTTGAGTGACAACTGACTAGTAGACTTCTTGATATCTCTTCCATAATACCAAGTCGGTATTCTTTCTAATTATCAAAGAGAAAGGAATTCTAGTGAATTGGTTCTCTGGAATTGCACTTTTTTTTTTTTTTGCATCTAAACTGCAGAATTATGTCTATAATTCTGATTGTGAATGCAGATTCAAAAAATAAAAATAATAGAACAGATTCAAAAAATTCTGATTGTGAGTGCATAGTTCCTTATCACTCTTTTATTAATCATTTCTCTTGACATCATGAATCAGTTCTTCCATAGGCATTACTCCTTTAAACAGAGAAGATAAGACAATGATCTGCTTAAGTAGGCTAACTTAGCTTGTTGCTAATGCAGATGGTGCGGCATCTATAGAACTAGAACCAAAATATATAGGAAGATCTGAAGCACAACCTGAATGTGGAAGTATCAACAGTGAAGAACTGGATGAAGTGACACTTACTGATGACACTTCTTCTCATGCTTATCACCGGGAATCTCTTTCTGCTGGCTTTGGGGTGTCTAAATGGCAACTAAAAGGGAAAAGGAATAATCGAAGTCTTAACAGGAGGAGGCCTCTGGATCTTTTTGATGGAAACCTTGCGAGAAGGCCGTGTCGTATGACTAATTTCAAGGGAAAGAGGGGTTATGTATGTCTTCAAGATGACCCCCTTACGAACTCTTGGGAGCAGAAGGCTGGATATGGATCTAGAGCTCCACATACTGCTAGTCAAAACGTGTTCAATTGTGTGGATTGGGCTTGGGATGATCCTGCAAGCAGAGGTTACTGGGAGGAGTCCGCTGAGAATTTTGATTCTGTGAATAGCTACCATCATTCTGGTGGCAGGACCATGCTGGTCAATGTGGACTTAAAAGTCCAATCAAGTTTTCAGAGAGAGCACATACCTATGATTTCATTAACGAGTAAGATAAATGGGCAGGCAATAGTTGGATATCCTGTCCAAATTGAAGTGCTTTCAAACAGTTTTTCTGATAGCCTCCTTTGGGCAACTGAGTGCAATTTTCCAGAATCATCTGATAATGATACTGCACTCCAACCTATTTGGAGGACTGCTCGCAGGACTGCAAATGTTCGTGTTCCGCGGTCCCATGCATCATCAGGGTTGGATAATTCTAAAGGAATCAAGCACGTCCAAGGTTTTGAGCGCAACAAAAATGTCAAAAAAGCTAGTGTAGGCGGCATTGTTCAAAAGGGAAGCATGACAAGGACAACTTCCCAGCCTGCCATAGAGAGAACATTTGCAAGAAAGTCTGGGAAAAAGATTAATTTATCTTCCCATCAAAAGGTAAGAACACTTAAATCTATAGCCTTGCAGCAGAAACGTAGTGATCAGAAGGGTAGTTCCAACGGTCATCAAGTGGATGGGGCAATCAAACGAGAGACACTGCCAACAGTCATTGCTTGTATTCCAGTTAAGCTAGTGTTCAGTAGGCTAAGTGAGGAGTTGGTGGGCCGTCATCAATAATCATTTCTACTGGGGCTGAAGGACATCAACACAGACAATAACGTAATGGCTTGTAAAAGTTTGGCGAGATATAATAATACTGCACCAGCTAGGAGACAATTTCTTGGTTATCTTTTTTGGTCGAGGCAAAGGCAGCCCCCATATGTATCTGAGCAGCTTGATTGTCAAGGTAAAGCAGGCAAGGCACCATAGGACATTGCTTAGGATGGTATTACAGTTGTACATGGTCTTTTTCATAAGTAATTTTTTTTTTCTTTTGTTTTATTCTCGAGGCGTGGAAGTGTGAAAAGCTGAAGGTGGGTTAGACACAGATAGTAGGCTCTATATATATATGACATTATGTATGTAAATTGTACTAGCTTTAGCTATCTATGTATGAGTTGGTGCCATAAACTTGTGGCTTTCATCTGAACCTTCCCAGCGTGAAAACAAACAGAAATTTCTGGTGCTCGCCCCATCCCATTAGTGAACTTTCACCAGACTCAGCTGTACCTCTGAGGCAGAGAAAATTCTACACATGCTCGAAGTCTATTTCAAGAAAAAGAATGCATATAATTTTTTGTCATTTTATCATAGTGAAGTGATGTGAAACACTTCGAATTTCGACTCTTCTGGTTAAATTGTTTGTTATTGTAACTAGGTGTATGCTAGTATTTTTCGAACCAAGACTTGTTTGTTCATTAATGTGTTGATGGAAGAGTTTCAAGTTTTACTTGGTTGGAGCAACTTCGTTTATTGCTTACAAATTTCGTTTCAAAAGGAAGTTAAAAATAAAAACAAAAAATCTCTGATTCCTTGTAATTAGTTAATGCACATGTGGCCATAAAGCTTGCATTTTAATGTTGAACTTGATTTGTCCCTTAGATACATGAGTTTGTTAGTTCTACTCAACACATCTTAATAAGTGGTGCTATTTTTTTATTATATCCGAAATTTAGTGGGCTAACTAATTTAAATTTGCGTTGCGCCTAAAGCTTACTAACAAGGTAAACAAATTAGTTCTAAATTCTCAGAACTCGAATCTTAAATTTTTAATTTTGGGCAAAACAATCACCATCACATAAACAATCCTTTTGAATTACGAATATTTTAATCATCTCTTCCCTGGAGCAAAATATGTCCAAATAAATTGTTGTTGTTTTTACTTTAATTTGTATTAAAATTTGAGTACTCTAATTTGTCAAACAAAAAGAGTAAGGTCACGCAATTTGCATTACTTGCGTGAGGCACACAAATAAAGTTTCTCAACAAATTGCAAAGGATTATAGCCGTTGGAACCCTAAAATCCTCGTGGCGGCGACTAGCCGTTGGATACAAAATGGAAAAAGAAAAAAAACAGAACAACTCGGACGAAAGCCAACACACCATTACATAAACTCTTGTGCGGTTGCCGTGAAGCAATAATTTTAATCATCATCTTTGTTTGCAGGACACAACTCGGGTCCCTCCATCTTCTTCTTATCTCTCTCTTCTCAAGCAAATTCGCAAGCGCACTTCCATTTTACTTACTTTAATTTATTCTGAAATATTGTTATTATAACCCTGATCTTTGTTTTGCAGGCATTAATTATCTTGTTTCTTTGTTTATTGAAATCTCTGTTTTGTATCTTTTTTCTTTTTTTGTGCTAACACCATGGATGCAGGATCATTGAGTTCTGTCTCAGCAAGTAAGACCAAATCTCGTTGCCCTCTCCAGGAACAATATCTACAAAAGAGGAATTCTCGGGAAAATGTATGTTGACCTTCTACTTGCTTCCGATTATTGTCTCTAGAAAGTACTAATTGTTACAATTTATTGGCATAATCTGTGTTACACCGATGATAATTTGAATTTTTAAATTAAGAAATAGGCTAAAAGGGAGACGGGATTTCATATACTTTGTGTCATCTGGGGTTGGGTTTAATTTTTACAGAACAAATTTGAGGCTTTATGTTTAGACTTGTTTTATGTGAGTCTTTGATATGTGTTACTTTAGCCGAGTGTCTTTCGGAAACTACCTCTCTACCTCTAGTAAGTAGGGTCAGGTTTGCATGCACTCTAACCTCCCCAAACTCCACTTCTCTACGTATGTTGTTGTTTTGTGTGAGTTCTAAAGAGGAGGGGCCTTAACATAGATATTGATTGCTGCAGTTGGTTAGGTCCATTGTTGATCTACGTACCACCGGTTATTGTCTCTAAAAAGTACCACTTGTTTCCTTTTTTTGGCACAATTTGTGTTACTAGATGGTAAATTGAATTTTGAAACTTAAGAAAATGGTCAAAAAGGAGATGATTTTTCATCACTTTGTCATCTGGGGTTGGCTATGATTTTGTAGAATAAATTGAGGTTACTTAGACTTGTTTATGTGAGTTCATAGAGGAGGAGGGATTTGGCATAGAGATTGATTGTTGATTTGTGTTACTACAGTTGGATAGGTTCATTCCTAATCGATCAGCAATGGATATGGACTATGCACATTACATGTTGACAGAGGGAAGGAAAGGTAAGGAAAATCCAGCTGTTGATTCTCCCTCCAGAGAGGCATACAGGAAGCAGCTTGCGGAAACATTCAACATGAACAGGACCCGAATATTGGCGTTCAAGAACAAGCCACCCACTTCTGTTGAGGCTATTCCAAACGACTTCTCATCATCTGTTCACCAACAGGCGAAGACTGCTAAACCCCGTCGATACATTCCTCAGGTGAGTTTACTTACATTGTCCAATGTTAGTATTACATTTCATGAATTATTGTGCCAATTGTGCTGAGTATCACTAGATTTAGGCATATTGCTGTAATAGTAAATGAAACTGAATCCCGTCCTTATCAGTTTCATCGGTTTACTTTTGCAGACCTCTGAAAGGACATTAGATGCTCCAGATCTAGTGGATGACTACTATTTGAATTTGTTAGATTGGGGCAGCAGCAATGTTCTTTCTATTGCTCTAGGCAGCACTGTATATCTGTGGGATGCATCTGATGGTGCCACTTCAGAATTGGTCACTGTTGATGAAGAGCATGGTCCTGTTACAAGTGTTAAATGGGCTCCTGATGGTAGACATATTGCTCTTGGTCTGAACAATTCTGATGTTCAGCTCTGGGATACAACGGCAAATCGGCTGGTTTGTTTCTTGAACTTTTCTGTTCATGTTGTTTATTTTGAGTGATTCTTATGCTAATATATGGTTTTATACATTGGTGCAGCTGAGAACTATGAGAGGTGGTCACAGATCCCGAGTTGGCGCTCTAGATTGGAACAATCACGTATTGACAACTGGGGGCATGGATGGTCAGATCATAAACAATGATGTGAGGGTGCGATCGCCAATTGTGGATACATACCAAGGACATCACCAAGAAGTTTGTGGTTTAAAATGGTCAGCCTCTGGCCAACAACTAGCTAGTGGTGGAAATGATAATCTCCTCCATATATGGGACAGATCAATGGCTTCTTCCAACACATCAACAGAGTGGCTTCACAGGCTTGAAGATCATACAGCTGCTGTTAAGGCCCTTGCTTGGTGTCCTTTCCAGAGTAACTTACTAGCCTCTGGTGGTGGTGGAGGTGATAGGTCCATTAAGTTCTGGAACACCCATACTGGTGCTTGCTTGAACACTATCGATACGGGATCTCAGGTTTGTGCCCTGCTATGGAACAAGAACGAACGTGAGCTCCTAAGTTCACATGGTTTCACAAAAAATCAGCTCACTCTTTGGAAATACCCTTCCATGGTAAAGACAGCCGAGCTTACTGGTCACACATCCAGAGTTCTTTTTATGGCACAGGTAAATGATTCTTAAGTAATTTTGTTGCATTTTTTGCAGTACACAAGAAAGCAAGGAACTAATTTTCTGGTTTAATTTGTTGCAGAGTCCAGATGGTTGCACGGTGGCATCTGCAGCTGGGGATGAAACTCTTAGATTTTGGAATGTATTTGGTACTCCTGAAGTTGCAAAGCCTGCACCAAAGGCAAACCCTGAGCCATTTGCTCACCTTAACCGTATTCGGTGAATTGTGAGGGACACTTTATATTGTGAGAGTGATTGAATTTCTGTAAAGTCTATTCAGCTCAAAATGCTCATGAACCAGGCAACTGCTGTATTTATTGTGTAAAAAGATACCGGTTCATTTTCCTGTATTCGTTCGTTGGTGGAGGAGCTATTTGTTTGTGGAGGTTCAGTTGCTGCGATAATTTTTCTTGGTCACCTATAGTGACAAAAAGCATGTGTAAAAAGATAAAAAGCAAAGGTAGAATATTGTATCATTGTGAAACCTTTGGAGGGTTCTACTCCCTGAATAAGATGCATATACACATTTCTTACTCCCAAATTTGTCGTGTACAGATAGATGCCCTTGTTTAGCATTTCCTTATCAAGTTTTCTTTTTAAATCCCAGACGTTTTAAATAGCAGCGCTTTGTTGGTCCTCCCCAAATCAAACCCAACCTTCCCAATAAACTCAGCCCAAATTCAGCTCGCTCAATCCACCCATTTGACACCTCTAGTTCCATTACATTTCTCTGAAGTTCTTAAATCTGTCAAGTTCTTTCTGTTTTTACTAGCAAATATTCTTTGGGAGAATTTGGATGGTACAACTTTCCTTCCCCACCACAGAGCGAACTTGATAGAAGTAAAAGGTTTATTTATATTACTATAATA
>JAJOOO010021616.1:0-10537 GCA_029582685.1 Solanum piurae
TATATATATATATATATATATATATATATATATATATATATATATATACTACCTTAAAAGCATGAACTTCCAAACATGAATGTTGGATTACTATAATACCCCCAATTAAAAATACTCAATTTATTTAATTATGTTATATTAAAAGTTGATACCTTTTCATATTAATGGATTGTGACTTTTCCAAAGGGTTATGACTTTTTTGACGGGTTGTGATATTTCCGATGAGTTGTGACTTTTTCAAAGGATTGTGATTTTTTTCAAAGGGTTGTGCCTTATCCGATGAGTTGTGACTTTTCCAAAGGATTGTGATTTTTTTCAAAGGGTTGTGACTTAACCAAAGGGTTGTGCCTTATCCGATGAGTTGTGACTTTTTCAAAGGGTTATGTCTTTTCCGATGAGCAAAGACTTTTTTGAAGGGTTGTGACTTATCTAATAAGGCACAATCAGAACATATTCATACTACTATTTGTTAGCTATAAATAGAGGGTTTTCTCTCACTTTTAAACTACATTTTTTTTTAGGTTTTATAATCTTCTTCTTAAAAAATCTCAACTGTTATTTGCAATAGTTGATTAAGTTCGAAACCCAACGAAATTCTAGGTACCATATAAGAAAGAGTTGGTGAACAAATTGTAGCAAATCATTCATCAATTCATACTCATATTTTTCTCTGACGATTTTCATCACATACATACATCAATATTATTTATATAATTTTAGAACATTAATACTCTTTAATTAACCTACATGTTTTATTCATTAAAAAAGGACTAATTTCCTACGAATAGTCACAACAATTTCTACCTTCATATTTCTTCGATCATAAATCACAACCATTCACTCCTTATAAATTCTTGGGGATCTCTTTTTTTGTGACAATTTGAGATCATTTAAAATTTTCATAAATGATTCATCCCCAATCCATTGATATGTTTCACCGAAGTTCTTAGCATTGGAATTTAGGTATTGACTCTCTATTAAAGAAGAAAAGAAGAGACCAAAGAAATATGCAATTATCTATGAACTTTGCTTCACACAAAAATGTTCTATATATAGTGCGCGAGAATTTTCATTTATTTTTCTTATTTTATTTCTTGAATAATCTCTTTTGTGTTTTCATTCGACAGGGAATTTATATACACACATTGTTGATTATTATTTCTAATAAAATATATAGATAAAGATGTGGGAGAGACAATTATAATAAACAAATACAAAAAAAGCACATGATTGGGGTAAGATATTTCTTCTTTGTATTTCCATTTCTTATTCTTTTAACATCAAATGAAGGAGTTTCTTCCTAATTTTGCTAAAACATCGGGCATCCACGTAGTCCATTGAATTAGTAGTTTTGATGTTAAGTCTACTGTTTCAAAAATAGATTTTCACTTTTACTTATAATATATGATAATATAATCATGATAATAATTATTTTTTAATAGATATGTAAGTAAAAATGAACGGAGAAAGTAAAGTGTTGGTGACAAGAGATTTCAATCAAATGAAACACTAGGGTGAATATATCATGAAAATATATTTTCGCCTTCCTTCTTCATTGGCTATGAATTGATCCACATATTTTTACTTTTTTTTATATTTATGTTGAGTACAAATTTTTTTAAGTATGAATTTCCTGTTATTTTGTGTTCATTTTGATCTAAGAAAATGTTATGTCACACGATACACTCTTTGCTAGCTACATAAAAATGATAAGAAAATAGTGATTGATTATAAAATGATCTTAAATCAAATTAAAGATTCTACAAATAATACTTTAAATTTTATTCATCTTTTAATTTTTTAATTGAAAAAGTCTAATGTTTTATATCACGATAGAACATCTATAAGATACTAGATACTCTTATAAAACAACATCTATATGATATGTATGCGGAAAAATAAACGATAATTTTCTTTAGAACTAATTATTGACGTAATATATTTTTCTCTATAACATTCTACTTATAAAAGTATTGACATTCACTATATAAGTACACTTTTTGTTTTTTTGTAAAATTACATCTATATCATAGCCTTACTCAAATATTAGTTGAATAATAATATTTTGTAAAAGATATATCACGTTTAAAGATAAAATATTAAAATATTTATGACAGTCGTTCTTAGTCATGTCATGCACATATTAAATTTCAAGTATTAATATCTAAGAAAATAATTGTACTTAAATGGTGTCCATCATTTACAGTCATAACCTCAAGAGGAAAAGTTATTGTTGACCATTTTTTTATCTTGATATTTTGTTTTTAGTTTTGTTGGTTAAGTTTGTTTACCAAATTGAGTAAAGTAAAGAACAATACTACTTAAGAATTACCACTTTCTCCCCATATTTAAATTTTATGAATGCATTTTGAAATGTTTCAATGATATCTGGTCATTGTTGTCTCAAAAAATAATTAATTGTATGAAAATCTATATTAATCATTTTAAAACCCTTGTCCAATATTCTTTCAGTTATAATTATTTACTAAAATTTTTTTACTTAAGTAATACTAATTATATTTTACAACATCGTATATTATATGATATGATACACACGTACAACGCACGTGCCGTGAAACTAGTATATATATATATATATATATATATATATATATATATTATGTTCTATTCCAACTAAATTGTGGTAGTTTCTAATTAATTCATTATGTATATAAATATCAAATGCTTCAACAAATATTGCAAAAATATGATAAAAAAATATGATCAAGATGGTCTTATACTTTGATGGATTTTTAACAAGAGATTAGTGGTCATTGAGTAAAGAATATCATTTGCATTTGATTTGGATCTATAAAGACAATTGCTCGAATATTTTCTAAACCAACCTAGAAACGGATCGGTGGAAACCACACAAGAGATTAGTGGTCATTGAGTAAAGAATATCATTTGCATTTGATTTGAATCTGTGAAGGCAATTGCTCAAATATTTTCCTAAACCAACCTAGAAATGGATCGGTGGAAATCTTTTTTTTTTTATACCTCCCTAGGAGCCCCCCAACCCTCCCCGCCCCCCCTTTTTGTTCCCTTGGTGACTTGAACTCGCAATCTTCAGGTTGGAAGTGAGGGGTGCTTACCATCCGAGCAACTCCCTCTCGTCAGGATCGGTGAAAATCACAACATGGAAAATGGCCAATTATTTTTTACTATTTTTTATTTTTTGACATTTCTCTTTTCTTCTGACCAATTAAATGTATATAGCAATAATATTTCTTTCTTTCTTTATTTAAGGTGTATGTATATATGTAACTTCGAAAATTGAATTGAATGAGGTTGTATATGAATCATAGATGTTGGTTATGTTAACTGTATATTATAAGAACTTTCTAATTTTATTTTTTTATATGGTAAAATATATGATCAAGAAAGCCTTATACTTTGTTGAATTTTACGTAGAGATTAATGGTTTGATTTGAATCTGTGAAAACAACCCAGCCTAGAAAGTCGAAGGAAACAACGTGGAAAATGACCAACTATTTTTATTACTTTTTATTTTATGTCATTTTGATTTTATTCTGTCCAATTAAATAAATAAATTAATAAAAACTCTTTCTTTATTTAAGATGTATATATGTAACTCTGAAAATTAAATTAAATGAGGTAAGAAATTAAATTTCTTTCCCTCTTTAAGATTTTAAAAAGAAAATCTAACGAGGCAAATTGAAAATAAACAATCATAGAAAAGAGAAAGGAAAAAGGAAAGAAGGAAGAAAAAAAATCTTAATGAGAAAATCAGGTTGAAATGGTCCGGTTGAAATACATAGAAAAAAAGTATAGTATAAGAAATTAGGGAATAAGGTTGTGCAATATGCTATCAAGTTGTGCTATATACTCTATTGAAGATTAGATTGTTGTATAGTTACGTCTAAGAAAAATATGTTTTGATGGTAAGAGAAGAGTGTTTGAGATTTGTATATCTGTTGGAGAATGATAAGGACGAAGGTGAGAACGAATTTTTAAAAAAAATTAGCAGTAAAGTAAACAATAATTCACAAAAAAACTATCATAATTCAAGAGAGATGTTAATTATTAAAAACTCATTAAAGTTTTGAGAAAATTCTCTAAATATTATTGTAAGGGGTCGTTTGGTACAAACATTGATAACACAGTGATTAGTAACACATGGATTAGTAATGTATAAATTATTTTTTGTCAAGTATTTGGTTCATTATTTCCCACTTAATCTTGTGTTTGATTTAAAACTCTACAATTTTCTTTCCTATTATACCCTTGTCTTATTATGAGATTGTTTATTTCATGTAATTGAATCAAGGTAGATAACCACCGGACAATATTATCTTTTTGTAGGATTTTCTATTTCATTTAACTAGTTAAGTAATATATATATATATATATCTATATATCTATATATAGATATATATATATATATATATATATATATATATAAACGTGGATGAGATTGAATGTCCTGAGTGAGATTCAAAGCATGATTTTTTTCAAGAAACTTAATTTAAACTTTATATAAAATTTATAAAACTATACACATATTTTATATCTATTTTCATATTCAAAATTATAAGAAAAAATGCAAGCCTTAAACGAGATTCGTAATATGATTTTATATTTTTTGAGAAAAAGAATTATGCTACGTTTGATAAATATGAGTCTTTCTATTTATATATAGAGAACTTTTTTCCCTTCTAATACCGGTACTCTCTCTTATATAAGAAGGGACAGTTAAGTAGCTTCAACTACTTAGGTCATGGTCTCAATTTTGTCATCTTATTTATACAACTACTTGGTGGTTTAATGGTTAAGGCTTTATGACCTGTGTTCAATTCTCTATGCAGAATTTTTATTTTCTACCAAAAACTCAACACTACAAATCAATATTTCAGGAGTACTTTAGTACTTTTTCAATTTCAATTTTTTATCTTACTTTTTTTAAAAAATTTATTATATCCTTAAAAATTACGTTAAAAGTATTATAGATCATAATAATTAATAACTTAAAATGTTTGATTATATATTTAACAATTACGTAAAAAGTACTATAAATTTTAATAATTAACAATTTAAGATATTCAAAAAATATTTATAAATTTTGATTGACTCTCCAAATTCTATTAATGTTGCATAAATTGAGATAATGGAGTAACATATATTATTTAAAAAATTCATAAAAATATTAATAATTAATAATTTTAAAAATATTAGAAATCACAACAATAAAAATATTGGGCTCATGCTACGCACGGGGTCCTATATCTAGTCTTAAAAATAAATAAAGAAAAAGAGATGAGTCGGAAAGAGTTGAAAAATGTCTCATACAAAACCTATTTTTGTTCACCTTTTGACACAATCCTTAAGAAGTAATTTCAAATAGACCATTGGTCTAATTATATCACTTCTAATTATTACATGCCATCTAATGTTGAGGAATTAATTGAAAATTATTACTCCCTATGTTCCAATTTTTGTGATGTAATGTAACTGAGCATAAAATATAAGAAATATAGAAAG
The DNA here is from genome assembly GCA_029582685.1 of Solanum piurae. NCBI lineage: Eukaryota > Viridiplantae > Streptophyta > Magnoliopsida > Solanales > Solanaceae > Solanum > Solanum piurae. Next base: position 5,503 of record JAJOOO010021616.1, read on the forward strand.
ACTTAACAATGTTCCAAAGCGACCCTTAAAAAGAGCACCTTTGTAAACTTTTCACCAAATAAGTGGGACTAAGGGCCCGTTTGGCCATGCGATATGAAATCATGATATGGAATCATGAGATGAAATTGAAGTTTTGTTTGGACATGCGATATGGAATTTTTGTGTTGTATATTTTCTCATAAACATAAGAATCTCATAAGTTGTAAACATATTAAAATAGCCCAAATTGTTTATTCAATCTTATCAAATAAACAAAAATTTATAAAATCGCATAATAAATTATTATAAAGCTATTTGTTCTCCACTTAAGTAATTGTTTCATCTAACTTTAATTTAATAAAAAAAAATTGAATATAAATTGTAGTGTACTAGTCTTTAATATAATTCTCCCACATAATACGACCAATTTCCTCACGTTGAACTTGCATTTCTCGATCATGTGACCGAGAAGACGAACCAACATTGTTACTTTGAGCCATTTGTTGGTCAATATCATCCGCAACTATATTGACCAACCTAACTTTCATATCAATTTATTAGAGTAAATGAAGAGAAGACCTTTCACTCCATGTTCAAATAGATACAACTATAGTTGTAATAAATACAAAATGGTAGAAGTAATAAATTAAGTGTTGGAGTAAATGAACAAAACAAATTTATTACTCAACAATCGGTTGGTGTGAGTTAAAGTGACTATATGTTGGTGAGAATAATAAATTTTATGTCGGTGAGAATAATAAATTTTAAAAAGTAATGATGTGATTATAAATTTTATTTACATATGAAATAAATGGTTAGTAGATATAAATGTGAGGTTGTTTTAACAAAATATAAACTCATAGATCAATTTTTGTATTAAAATATCTCAAATCATGATATGAAATTCCCATATAATTCCATATCATGATTTTTGGAGAGTATGGAATCACATCTCATGATATGAAATCATGAGATGGAATCAGCGTAAAATCGCATGTCCAAACGTTGATTCCATCTCACGATACCATATCGTGATATGGTATCGCAGGGCCAAACGCCTACTAAATATGAATAAATGTTGACAGAGTCATTAAATATTTAACACATAAAAAATGTGTCATATTTATTGAAACCAACTAAAAAGGAAAATATGCCAAATAAATTGAGACAAAAAATGTAATACTTAATAATAAGAAAAAAATAGGTACAATATGATAAATTATTTCTTGATTTTTCTTACCGAACAAGTAAATGTAGAAAATTATTTTTAATAGGTGAAATGGTTTGATGGACCCTTGTTCTTTTATAATTTTGTATTTTGAACTCTCATACTTAACAGTTTGCCAGCTGAACTCTTAAACTCATTAAAACACAGTTTTTAAACCTTTTTTCTCATCTGATCTGGATGTGTAATCCAACTGATTACACATGTAGTTCCAGGTCATTTCAATGACACGTAAGAAATTAAATATTACAAAAAATCATGTCACTTTTGCAAATTTTGAAATTTTTTAAATAGCCATGTTCTATAATCCTCATATTTGCCCACAACTTGAGCACCAAATTCATATCAAATAGATGAAATTCTTCTTTATTTGACTTGAAATTTCAAATACAAGTTCACCTACACAAATTCAACAAGCCTCAAATCACAAATTTAAATTAATTTCACAAATTCATAAGGCTCATTTATTATTCTTCAAGCTTTCTCAAACTTATCATAGAGTTTTTAAATTTTTCAATATCATCCATCACCATTTACATTAATCCATACTCACACCTTCTCTCTGAATCCAACCAACACAAACAATGACCTCAATATTTTAAAAAATGTAAAACACAAAAAACATATATTAAAAAGGGCAGAAAGAAGATTAGAGGTAGAGTTTTGATTTGTTGCAAAATAGACGAACGCATTGAAGAAAAAGAGTGTAGTTAGGTGATTTCGAATAAAAAGAAAAAAAATAAGTGGTAGGTGAATTTGTTGAATAAAAGAAGAAAGTTGAGGGTATAGGGGGTGGGGAAAGTTCTGGAGAAGAAGAAAAGTTGGGGGTGAGGTGTAGTGGGTGGGTGGGGGGTGATGATTAAAGAAGAAATAACTTTTTTTTTAGAATTGATATTTTTAAAAAGTTTAATGTTTTTAATATAAAATATTGTATTTATGCACTTAAAAGTAGAGGTGTGCATTATTCGGTTTAAATCGAATAATCAAATCAAATCAAACCGAATTTTTATTTGGTTTTTCAGATTGGTTTTGAATTAATAAATTACTTTGTTTAGTTTTTTGGTTTGGTTTCGAATTTTAAAAAATAAAAATCGAAAAACCGAAAAAATTGAATTATCTCTCTATATATATATATATGTGTGTGTGTGTTTAGGTTTAGAATTAAGTTGGAGTTAACCACTTTTGTCCCTTTTTGGTTATTGCCTTTCACGATGATTATGTTTATATTTTATGCTTGAACATCTATAATAGGTATACTTATAAATATTGTGTTTTAAGTTTTTCTTATGATTTATATTAAAAAGTATATTTAAGGGATTCAATATTATTACTTTGGTTATGTTATTAATTATTGACATAACCGAATAACCAAACCAAAAAAAGCCAAACTGAATAGAGAAAAAGCAAACCAAACCAAATTTATTTAGATCGGATTGGGTTACACTTTTACAAAACCAAAAAATCCAAACCGAAAGTACACCCCTACTTAAAAGTGAGTGCAATCATACATTTTTTCAAGTTAATAGCATTCATGCCAAATAGGTTATGTAAATGGTTAGGGATTTCAAAAATTGTGTTCTAATGAGTTTAAGGTTCAGTTTACATAGTGATGAATATCAAAATCCATAATATAAACACATACAAGTACAAGGGTCAATTAGACTATTTCGCCTTTTTAATATTAGGCGGAATGACCTGGGAGACCCCTGTACTTGGCTCCGTTTGTCAGTTGGACCCTCTTACTCATCACTTTGTTAACCAAACCTTTAAACTCATCAAAACACAATATTTTAAACTCCTCTGACCATTGACCGAGCTTATGTGACATTAATATTGGTGAGTTGGAAATATGGGTGATTACACGTGCTTGAAAGCGAGTTAAAACAATATTTTACTTTTAACAAAATTAAAAAATAAGATTCATCTTCTTCAACCCTCCTTCACCCACACCCACCCTTTCTTCTTCTCCACCAGCCCTCAACTTTCTTCTTTCTCCAGCCCCACATTCACTCTTCTCCACCTCTTCTTCTTTCTTTTTTTATACAAATCAATAGCCTCAACTTCTTCTAAAATTTTCGTTTTTTAGGTTTGAAAAATATTAGTATCATTCTTTTATTAGATGGTTTCAACGAGGAAATGCGGATAATGTGAAGGATGATTGTGACTATTGAAAATTTTAAAACTCCATTGATAAGCTTGAAAAAGCTTAAAAAATAATAAATGGGTCTTGTGAATTTGTAAAATTAATTAAAAAATTTGATTGGGGTTCATTGAGTTTGTGTTGGTGAACTTGTAGTTGAATTTACATGTTAAATCAAGAAGAATTTGATCTAATGGGTATGAATCTAGTGCTCAATTTGTGACCAAATATGAAGAAGATGACTATTTGAAAAGTTTAAGAAATTAAAAAATTGATCTATTTGATTTGATTTTATTTTTTTAGCAATTAATTTCGCATGTGGCACTAAAAAATGATGTAGAATTCCACGTGTAATCACGCCCATTACACGCACACTGACCGAAGGAGAAAAGGGCTTAAAATGTTGTATTCTGATGGGTTTAAGGGTCTAGTTGGCAAAGTGATGAGTATGAGGATTCAACTGACAAACAAAGTCAAGTATAAGGGTCTTTCAGGTCATTCTGCCTTAATATTATAAACAAGTAAAAGTAGACAGAAAAAGTAACACCCTGATTTCGGTATACTTTTTAGTGCTAATTATACATATCTGCTTAAATAATCCATTCAAATAGGTAAAAAAAAAACAAAAGATTCCTGCAGTACATGGGTTGTTTTGAAGTATTGATATCTGTCAAAGGGATTTGAAATCATAAACGTAGATTGAAAAGAATCCACCACATATAATATATATCTGAGATATGCCCAAGCTTGTCTCGTGAGCTAATTTCTTGGAGAAAACATAATTTTCTTCTTGATTCCCACTTGCTAGACATTGGCATTGGCCAGAAACTACTTTAGACTAATTTATTCTCCTTCCAAATCCAGTTCAAATAAATAATAAATCGTCGTACACTAATAATAGAGCATCCAGTACATCCATGCATTAACAACCCCCTTCCCGGTGTTATTCCTGTTCCTCGGGAACTCAGCTAGCAGAAACGGTTACGGTTAAAAAGGAGACATCTGATTTGGTTAAGTCCTCTGGTGAACAGGAAACACACTGATACAATCAAAAACACTTGTACTACTAACAACCCAGTAGATTACACTTAGCATGAAACTTGTCGCCATATGTACAAGCTGTGAAGATACAACATCAAACTGGAATGGGATCTAGCAATTCTCTAACACGCACATCCACCTCACCTCCAAAGGAAAGATCAAGAATGTATCATCTAGATATTAGAGAGACAATCAGAAAAAAAAACCAAGAAATAATAGCGTAGCAGGCTTTGGACATAGTACATCAGTGAGGATAATCAATTTACATCGAGCCAGTGTAAACATCTTAGGTGAAATTCCATCAACTCTGTAAAGCACCTAGGGTGTGTTTGGTATGAAGGAAAGCATTTTCCAATTTTCTCATGTTTGGTTGGGTTAAATGTCTTCCTCAAAACTTAAGGAAAACATTTTCTAAAACTCTCTTCCGAACACACCCACCCTATCTGCCCCCAACCCACCCTCAAAAAAAATTTGAAATTTATTTTTAAAAAATATTTCTTCAAAATTTCTTTTTTGTCACCCCTACCTCGACCCCCCACGCACCCCCTATCAGCCCCCCACCCCACCCAACCCCCTACCAGTCCCCACCCCCCAAAAAAAATTAAGTTTGTTTTTAAAAAATATTTTCAACTTCAAAATTTTATGTTTTC
>JAJOOO010021618.1:0-11584 GCA_029582685.1 Solanum piurae
AATATGAGGTAAAGGTAAGGGTTAGTAAATTATACACACGTAGCCGGACCAAGGTGCGGGGTGAAATTCTCTAGATGTCGGACCAAGGATTTAGAGATACCTAACTTATCACTTTGCATGTAGTACACTAGGAAAGGATTGCTAATAGTAGGATTACTGCGTTATGAACTTGTGGGGAACACATATACCCTAGTTAATTCTCTCATCTTGATAACAACCAAAATTGACTTATGTTTACTGAATTCTTACAATTTATTTCACAAATTCCCACCTTTAATTACTTATTTCTGGAAGTAATTTGACTAAACGAATATAATTGTTGGTTAAAGTTAAGTCTAAACCATTTTCCTCGTGGGATCGACCCCAACCTACAAGTTGGGTTCTTTACTTGATAACGATCGCTCATGCTTCTTTAGGGAGGTGTAGTTTGAGCGTATCAAATTTTGGCGCCGCTGCCGAGGAAATTGGCTTTTAGATTTATTTTAGCTACATTATTGAACTTTAGTCAAATATTTCCTAATTTTACTTTTTCTTTTTCTTTTTCTTTTTGTCTCTCTCAAGTTCTGACTCTATGCCAAGTACACGGATCCAGGGTGAACCACTTACTCTTTACGATCCAGACTTGAACCGAACTTTGCGAAGAATGAACAATCAAGGAGTTCAAGTTAATCCTATCAGAGGTAATCTAGGTGATGAAGTTGAGTTGCAACTTTCGAGGGTAGTTGGTGGGAACAACCAGGTTCCAGTTGAAAATCAATTGGGAGATGCATTGAGGGTGCAGGGTCCACCAGGCCCACGACTGCATGACAACTATAGGGGAAACGTCAATATTGTTGACTCTGATGGACCTCTTGTACTACCCCATTTGCCTCCGGGGTGCATATTTGTAGTGACCTATGCTTGATGCAGATGCTTACAACGAGGGGCTTGTTCTCGGGGTCACCATCGGAAGAACCACATGCTTACATAGCCAAGCTAAGGGTGGTTTGCAAAAGTTGTGTAGGTCGACCAGACTTAGATATGGTGTCATCGGATTGCGAGTGTTCCCTCTATCATTGACAGGCGATGTTGTTGTATGAATCACTGTTCTTCCTTATAAATCAATCTATATATGGGACCAACTGAAGGATATTTTCTTAGCAAGATATTATCCAGTGTCCAAGAAGCTCAATCACAAAGATAAGGTCAACAATTTTGTCGCATTACCTGTAGAGTCTGTGAGTAGCTCTTGGGACAGATTCACTGTATTTTTAAGAGGTGTTCCGAATCACCGTATTGATGATGAGTCGCTGAAGGAATATTTCTATCGAGGTCAGGATGACAACAATAAAGCAGTGCTTGATACTATTGCTGGAGGATCATATGGTGAGTGCACATATGCGTAGATTGTAGAAAAACTGGAGAAGATCTCTCGCAACAATAAAGCATGGAGAACTATGAGGTCGGATACTGGGATAAACACATTTTCCATTCATACTACAAACAACCACTTTGCAGATGAGATTCGTAAGGATATGGCTCAGATGAGGACCGAGTTGGGGTTGGTATTGAAGCATGTGAGCGGAAGTGCGGAAAAGGTAAATGTTGTGAACTACTTGACTAGAACTCCCCCACCAGTTGAAGAGGGTTACTATGAAGAGGATGCTTATGCGATGAATGATCAGACGGGGTGTTTCCAACCAAATGCCCAAGGATCCAACATGGATAATTGGCGCCAAGGTCAAGGAAACCAAGGTCGGAACTATGGCAATTACAACGGAGAAGGTGGTCCCCATACCTAGACCTCCACCACCTTTTCCACAGAAGTTAGTGAAGAAGACTGAAGAGGGTAAATATCGCAGGTTTATTACTATGTTGAAGCATCTTTCCATCAACGTGCCGTTGATAGAATTTTTGGAGCAAATGCCTGGGTATGTGAAGTTTATGAAAGATATGGTAACAAAGATAAGGTTTGTGAGTTTTGAAAATGATGATAGATTGCAACAATGTAGCGCTATTGCTACAAGGTCTCTTGGGCAGAAGAAGGAAGATCCTAGTGCTTTCACAATCCCATGTACTATAGGGTTGTTACACTTTGCTAAGGCATTGTGTGATATTGGTGCTAGCATCAACGTCATGCCTTTGTCTATTTATAAGAAGTTGGGTCTAGGGGATCCAAATCCTACTACGATGTGGTTACTTATGGCCGATCGAACAGTGAAAAGGCCCATTGGTGTACTCCATGATGTGCTAGTGGAGTCGTTCATCTTTCCGGTGGATTTTGTGATTCTTAACTGTGAAGTTGATTTTGATGTTCCCATCATCCTTGGGAGACCATTCCTTGCTACAGGGCGTGCGTTAGTTGATATGGAGAAGGGGAAGATGAAGTTCAGACTGAACAATGAAGAAGTAACTTTCAATATTTGTAGGTCCATGAAGTAGAGTGGTGAGCTCCAAACGGTATCTGCTATGACTTACAGAGTTGAGAGTGGAGCAGAAGTGCAAATTGAAGAACGACTAGATGTTGATGCACTAGCAGCAGTTATGATGAATATCGATAGTGATGGTATTGAAGAGTACGATGAGTTGGTTGCTGCACTCGATAGGTGTGAATATCGGTCAAAACCAAAGAAGTATGAGTTAGGCATGAAGAATCGCGAGTCCCCACCCGCGAGACCATCTATTATGGAGGCACCAAAATTGGATCTTAAGTCTCTACCACCGCATTTGAGGTATGTACTCTTGGGTAGAGATAATACTTTGCCGGTCATCATTACGGCAGATTTAAATGAGCGTCAAGTAGAGTGCTTGGTGACTGTGTTAAAGAGGTTCACGCGAGCTATTGGGTGGACTATTGCGGATATTATTGGGATTTCTCCAGGTATTTGTTCTCACAAAATCCAACTCATGCCGATCACAAGCCTAGTATCGAGCACCAAAGAAGATTAAATCCACCTATGCAAGAGGTAGTGAAAAAGGAGATCATCAAATGCTTAGATGCCGAAGTTATTTATGTGTACCTAAGAAGGGTGGTATTACTGTGGTTCCAAATGAGAGAAACGAGCTTGTTCCAATGCGGCCCGTGACTGGATGGAAAGTCTGCATGGATTATCGGAAGTTGAATGCGTGGACAGAGAAAGACCACTTTCCTATGCCATTCATGGACCAGATGTTGGATAGACTTGCAGGCAAGGGTTGGTATTGTTTTCTTGATGGGTATTCGGGCTACAATCAAATTTCTATAGCTCCGAAAGACCAAGAGAAGACCACTTTCACTTGCCCTTATGGGACTTTTGCTTTTGAATGGATGCCAATTGGGTTGTGTAATGCTCCAACGACCTTCCAGCATTGTATGATGTCGATATTTTTTTATATGATGGAGGACACTATTGAAGTGTTCATGGATGATTTCTCTGTAGTAGGTGACTCTTTTGATCAATGTCTGGATCATCTGGCTGAGGTTCTTAAAAGGCGTGAAGACTGCAATCTGGTGCTAAATTGGGAGAAGTGCCACTTTATGGTAAAAGAAGGGATAGTTCTGGGTCATTGGATTTCTGAGAAGGGCATTGAGGTTGATAGAGCAAAAGTAGAGGTAATAGAAAAGCTTCCACCACCTATCTATGTAAAAGGTGCTAGAAGTTTTCTTTGGCATGCAGGTTTCTATAGGAGGTTCATCAAGGACTTCTCTAAAATTGCACATCCATTGTGCAAACTGCTCAAAAAGGAGTATAAGTTTGATTTTGATGATGCTTGTCTGAGAGCATTTGGAAAGTTGAAGGAGAAATTGGTCACTGCACCTATCATTATTTCACCGGATTGGGGACAACCTTTTGAGGTAATGTGCGATATGAGTGGAGTGGCGGTTGGTGTAGTATTAGGACAGAGGAGAGAGAAAATTCTTCACCCTATTTACTATGCTAGCAAAGCTCTAAATATGGCCCAGAAGAATTATACTGTGACTGAACAAGAACTTCTTGCGGTGGTTTTCGCATTCGAGAAATTTCAATCCTACTTGCTTGGTACCAAGGTCATAGATGTGAGGTTGATAGAGCAAAAGTAGAGGTAATAGAAAAGCTTCTACCACCTATCTATGTAAAAGGTGTTAGAAGTTTTCTTGGGCATGCAGGTTTCTATAGGAGGTTCATCAAGGACTTCTCTAAAATTGCACATCCATTGTGCAAACTGCTCGAAAAGGCGTATAAGTTTGATTTTGATGATGCTTGTCTGAGAGCATTTGGAAAGTTGAAGGAGAAGTTGGTCACTGCACCTATCATTATTTCACCGGATTGGGGACAACCATTTGAGGTAATGTGCGATGTGAGTGGAGTGGCGATTGGTGTAGTATTAGGACAGATGAGAGAGAAAATTCTTCACCCTATTTACTATGCAATCAAAGCTCTAAATATGGCCCAGACGAATTATATTGTGACTGAACAAGAACTTCTTGCGGTGGTTTTCGCATTCGAGAACTTTCGATCCTACTTGCTTGGTACCAAGGTCATAGTGCATACTGACCATTCTGCATTGAGGTATTTGATGGCGAAGAATGATGCAAAACCGAGGTTGATTAGATGGGTATTGTTGTTGCAAGAGTTTGATATTTTGGTAAAATATAGAGAGGGGACTGAAAATCAAGTCGCCGATTACTTGTCCAGATTAGAGGAAGAGGCTATGCTAAAGCTTGGTGATGGGGCTGAAATTAATGATGCTTTTCCAGATGAACATGTATTGGATTCTTCTCATGATTTAATTCCTTGGTTCGCAGACTTTAATAATTATTAGGCAAGCAATTTGGTACCCCCGGATTTGTCTTTTCACCAAAGGAAAAAGTTTATGCATGATGTGAAGAAATTATTTTGGGATGAGCCTTACTTGTATCGTAGTTGTGCTGATGGGATTATTCGTCGCTGTGTGCCCGAGGTTCAGATGTTGAGTGTACTCAAAGAATGTCATTCATCACCTGTTGGTGGGCATCATAGTGGTATTCGAACTGCGCATAAGATTTTGCAGTGTGGGTACTACTGGCCTACCATCCACCAAAATGCTCATGATTTCGCCAAGTCTTGTGATCGTTGCCAAAGAGAATGAGGGATTTCAAAGAGGCAAGAGCTTCCTATAAATCCTATATTGGTGATAGAGTTGTTTGATGTATGGGCCATTGATTTTATGTGTCCATTTGTGAATTCACACGGGATGAAGTATATTCTTGTTGCGGTTGATTATGTATCGAAGTGGGTGGAAGTAGTTGCGCTCCCCAACAATGAAGGTAAAAGTGTCACCGCATTTTGGAAAAGTAATATCTTCTCCAAATTTAGTACACCGAGGGAGATTATCAATGCTGGAGGTTCCCACTTTTGTAATAAGTTGTTCAAGACACTACTTGAAAAATACGGTGTGCACTACAATGTAGCCACTCCTTACCATCCACAGACTAGTGGGCAAGTTGAAGTGTCCAACAGAGAGATCAAACAGATTTTTGCAAAGACTGTGAATGCTAACAGAATTGATTGGTCAAGGAAGCTTGATGATGCTCTATGGGCCTATCGCACTGCATACAAGACTCCCATAGGTATGTCTCTGTAACACCCCGTATTTTATGTGTACAGGTTCTACACATATGGAACTTGATTTAGCTTGGTGGTATAAGTAATGAACTTGATTTCCTAGATGAATGGTGACAATAAAGAAGCTATAAGGGTAACACCCGTACATTGCAATATTGCACGATTGAGTGAACGTTAAATTTTAGAAGTATTTAAATTATGGATCGAAAGGCTATATGTAAGTCTAAAAGTTAAGGTGATCGAGTGTATATAAGTTTTGAGTTACACAACTCGAAAAATGAATAAAAGAATTGAGGTGCTTGTTGGACTTTATAAAGCTAGCAGGTGTCACCTACTTGCTTAGCTCAAATGGACTAGGTAGATGGGGAAGATTAGTTCATCCATTAGTGGGCTCACTTGAGGCCCAAATTAAATAAAAAGGGAAAAGGAATGGAGATGAGGCCTCACATTAATCTGTCCAAGTCCAACTACTTGAGCCCAATAAAGATTAAGGCCCAAATAAAGGGTATAATTCTGGCCCATGGCTTAATATTAGAAAGGGGAAAGATTGCAGCCCAAGATGAGTAAATAAAGGGCCTATTTTGTGTATATATAATTCCAAGCAGCTGCATCACCTACTTGGACAACTTTGACAAATGAGTGGTTGATATTAAAACTTAAGAGGTGGGGAAAAATAAGACCTTTATAATCCCCAAGTTGCTGGCCATTTCCTCACTTTTAAGAATAGAAAAAAATCAAATTTCTCTCTAAGCTTCTCCTCTCTCTTTCAAAGCAAAGCAGCAGCCATAAGTTTCCTAGGGTTCTTGGATAAACCCAAGCCCTTGCAAGGGAAGCTCAAGTTATTGAAGAGTTAAAGTTAAAGGAAAACGAGTTATAAGAATTAAGGTAAAGTGACTACCCTATCTTTGTCTTCCTTAAACACGAGTCTAAGTAGGATATTTTAAGTATACTGTTGATAAGAACTCGTGGGATAATGATGGGAAACTATGGTTTCACGTCCTCTATTGTATGTTGGACTGTTAGGACTGTTTTGGGACAGGTTGATGTGTAAACATATTGGGGACATCTTGGTTGATGTCTGGAAAGGATGTAAATTGTTGATATTGAAATATAGTTGTGTAGTGTGCAAATGCAATAAAAGAAGGCGGGGTTGAAAGAACGCCCTTAGTTTGGTAATTACGGGTTTGCTGCCCGAGCATTATTGTTGAGTGAGATTGGACTGCCTAAGCATGTTTAGTAACTACTAATACTAGTTTATCACCTACTCTATTGTAGATAAGTATTTGAAAAGAAAGTAAGGTACTTCAAGGTAACTACAAGGTGGAAAAACAAGGTATGTAAGGCTTTTCGATTTCCTACTAATGGACATAAAATCTAGACTCGTCCTGGACACATAGAGGTAGTCTACCAGCTCAAACACGACTTATGACCTTGTTCTCACTCTTTAACATGTCTGCACGTTCTAATACATGTTCATTGCCAAATCTGTACATATACATTGAATACCATGCATGAGTTCTCCTTATTACTAAATAAGGTACATATATTATTTCAGCTCCTATGCATTTCATTAATGGTGTAACTACTCTCTACGTTGTTGTTCTTGCATTATATGATTATTACACGTCACTTGTTGACTACATAGTCCCACAACTCAAAATGCTATGACCACCAAAAGAATCATCTCAAATGTTAATGGAAATATATTAAATAATGCTTACTGATGGGTGGTGTGGAAGAATCACCTAGCATGGGTCGATCCCAATATTACGGGTGGTATCCCAGGGGTTAAAGGAAAGCCTAGCATGGGTCGATCCCAATTTATATGTCTATCACAGATCAGCTGGTCATTTGTATTATATGATGTGCACAGAGTGTAAAGTAAAGAATGATATAGTAAAGAAAAGAATGTAAAGTACCTGATTCCATAATATGAGAAAAGGTGGTCTTGTATCCTTACATTGGTATATGATTTCATTTGAGTTCTTATTTCACATACAATACTTTATGCCTTACATACTCAGTACATTCTCCCGTACTGACGTCTCTCTCGGGGGACCTGCAATTTATTCTGCGGGTACAGGAGTTAGTGGTCTCTCCAGTAGGAGAACAGGACATCCAGCGGCTATTGGTGAGCTCCGGGTTGATTCGGGGCTTTTCGAGTCTATAGCATGTATTTTGGTATTGTATAGTAGCTGAGTGTAAGGAGGGGCCTGTCCCGACCTTAACCCCATAATGTTTTATCATTTAGAGGCTTTGTAGACTATGTATAGGGAAGTGTGGTTGTGCCTTGTGTCTTAGATATCATGGCCCCAACGGCCAAGCCATGTACACTGTCTTTTGGCTTGTTAATACTGTCTACTTTCATGAAAACATGTTATCCACTATGGCAGCACCTTTAAATGTTCATAGATAGAGCATGATTACAGGTTGGTCCTCCCGAGCCTTCTCGGCAACGGGTGCCGGTTCGCCTTAATGGGATTTTGGACGTGACAAAAGTGGTATCAGAGCAGGTCATCCTAGGTAGTCTACAAAGTTGTGTATGTGTAGAATCTTGCTTATGGATGTGTTGTGCACCACATTTATAAATAGGAAGCTATGAGACATGTAGGAATTTTTTCTTTTCTTTCATTTCTTAGATCGTGCGATAGAACCAATGTTGTTGGAGAATCGTATCTAACTTCTGAATTGCTTTCTTATAGCAAAGATGCCGGTTACGAGGAGTAAAAGTACAGGAAAGTGAATAGATATGGCTACCCAAGAAGGGATCAGCCAACCACCACCTAATCAAGCTATTCAAAGTGAGGCTCAAGATGAGTCTCTATCACAGACTTCCCCGACCCGTCTATCTCTAGAAGATCTAAGGAGGGAAGCTGCACCTCAAGAACCCACAATTAATGCTACCCAGCAAAAATTGAGGAATGCGGTTCAATTATTGACTTGTATAGTTGCTGGCCAAGGTCAAAGGAAAAAAGGCCCAGTTGCGGGTGTTGGTGTTGCAGATAGGGCAGCTAGCACGTGGATACGTGATTTCCTTTATTTGGACCCTCCATCATTCACCGGGTCAGATCCTAATGAAGATCCGTAAGACTTTATTGATCAAATCCAACGAACTTTGGATGTTATGCACGTGAGTGGTAAAGAAGCTGTTGAGCTAGCAATATATAGATTAAAGGGTGTGGCTATATTATGGTATGGAACTTTGAAGCAATCTAAGAGTACAAATGCACCTCCAACTACTTGGAAAGAATTTAAAAAGGCATTTCTTGATCATTATTTGCCATTGGAGATTCGAGAGGCCCGTGTGGATCAGTTCTTAAATCTTCACCAAGGGGGTATAAGCTTGAGAGAGTACAGTCTACAATGTAATTCCTTGTCCAGGTATGCTCCCAATGTAGTTGCTACTATGGAGGATAGAGTTCATCGATATGTGGATAGATCGGATTCGTATCTGGTTAGAGATTGTACTATTTCTTCTTTAAATAAAGAAATGGATATAGTAAGAATGCAAGCTTTTGCACAGAAATTGGAGGATCAAAAGCAGAGAAGAAGAGCACAAGAGACAGAAAGGGATTAGTCCAAGAGGGCTAGATCTACCGGGCAGTTTACACCATCCCAAGGTGAGTTTAAGCCTTGGTTTTCTAATAGACCAGCTAGGCCGTCATTTCCTTACTCTACAGCTAGCGCTCCACCCCAATTTCAATGGCCGAGAGGCAATCAGTTTAGGCAAAAAAGTGAGAGCCAAGGTTCACGGACATCGGGATATCTAGAGCAAGGCAGTATAAGCCAATCAATGCCTCCTAGACAGCCTTGGAAAAAATGTGGGAGGAGTTATTTAGGTATATGTCGTATTTGAACAGATGCATGTTATTGGTGTGGTTTGCCAGGACACCTAATGAGAGATTGCCCTAAAAGGCGCATGGGTGATATAGCACAACCTACTGGATCAGCTATCGCATCGTCATCATCGGTGCCTCCCTTAGGTAGAGGTCAACAGGTTCCTACAGGTCATGGTAGAGGTGTTAGAGGAGCAGCTAGTTCTAGCAGAGTCCAAAATCGCACATATGCACTAGGGAGTCGACAGAACTTGGACGCTTCACCTGATGTAGTAACAGGTACATTATTCATCTTTTCACATAATGTATATGCGTTAATTGATCCTGGTTCCACACTATCGTATATCACTCCACTAGTTGCTGGGAAGCTTAAAAAAACACCAAAATTATTGAATAAACCATTTGAAGTGTCTACACCATCCGGTGAGTCTATTATAGCAAGAAGGGTCTATCATAATTGCATAGTAACTGTTTGTGATCGTGATAAATTAGCTGACCTAATTGAACTAGAAATGGTTGAATTTGATGGATTGGTTGGCTTCTTGTTATGCCACGGTGGATTGCCGAACTAAGAGAATGCACTTTCACTTTCCAAACGAGGCAGTCCTTGAATGGGAAGGCAATGTTGCAGCGCCAAGGGGTAAGTTTATTTCTTATTTTAAGGCGAGGAATATGATGTCAAAAGGGAATATATGTCATCTAGTTAGAGTGAGAGATGTGGAGGCAGAACCACTGACTCTTCAATCTGTTCCGGTAGTAAATGAATTTATTGATGTGTTTCCTGAAAAGCTTCCAGGTTTACCCCCAGAACGAGAAGTAGAGTTTGGTATCGATTCAATTCCAGACACTCAACCTATCTCCATTACTCCGTATAGAATGGCCCCGACAAAATTACGTGAATTAAAGGAACAATTAAAGGACTTGTTAGAAAAGGGGTTTATAAGGCCGAGTGTGTCCCCATGGGGTACACCAGTGTTATTTGTACGTAATAAGGACGGCACATTGATAATGTGTATCGACTATCGACAATTGAATAAAGTGACAATTAAGAATAAATAACCCCTCCCCAGAATTGATGATTTGTTTGATCAGTTACAAGGTGCCAAGTGCTTTTCAAAAATTGACTTGAGAACAGGTTATCACCAAGTGAGGGTGAAGGAGAAGGATATACCCAAGACAACTTTTCGAACACAGTATGGTCATTTCGAATTTCTCATTATGTCATTTGGGCTAACATATGCACCGGCAATTTTTATGGATTTGATGAATAGGGTGTTCAAGCCATTCTTGGATGTATTTGTGATGGTATTTATAGATGATATCTTGGTGTATTTCAAGATCAGAAGATGACCATGCAAATCACTTACGACAGGTATTACAAGTTCTTCAAGATCGGCGGTTGTATGCCAAGTTCTCCAAATGTGAATTTTGGTTAAAATCAGTGGCGTTCTTGGGTCATATTGTATGTGATGAAGGAATAAGGGTTGATTCACAAAAGATAGAGGCCGTGAAAGATTAGCCAAGACCAACAACACCCACAGAGGTTCGTAGCTTCCTAGGTTTGGCAGGTTATTATAGAAGGTTTGTTGAAGGATTTGCTTCTATTTCTGCACCTTTAACTAAGCTAACACACAAGGCAGCTAAGTTTCAGTGGAACGATGCATGTGAAAGAAGCTTGCAAGAGTTGAAAAGTAGGCTGACTTCCGCACCTGTATTGGTACTTCCGGAAGGCACAGAGGGGTATACGGTATATTGTGATGCTTCAGGGGTTGGTTTAGGATGTGTACTCACGCAGCATGGTAAAGTAATAGCTTATGCCTCAAGACAACTGTCATGACCCGATTTCTCAAGTCATGATGGCACCTACTATAACCCACCAGCAGGTAAGCCAACCCGTAACCCGGAACAACAAGTAATGGATCTGAGGTAGAAACTAAACAAGAGTAGGCAATTACCAATATAAACAAGCGGAAGCAAACCAAAAACATATATACACATAAAGATCCCTCCCAGAACTTGGAAGTCACTAGTACAGAGCTACTAACAAAATGAGTACAAGTCCCAAAGGTGGACAACAGAGACTGGACTGTCTCGAAAGGTAAAAGACAAGTCTATATATACAGATGGAGACTGAAATAGTGCAAAACGCCGTGTACTCACTCCCGTCTCCGAATCAGTCTGCTCCAAGCTCGATCAACGCTGGCT
>JAJOOO010021625.1:0-12697 GCA_029582685.1 Solanum piurae
AATGATTAGTACATGTTTGTATATTTATTAGCTCTATCCATTTTTTTGACATGTCTAATTGAGCACATCTAAAAATTGGGCTTATTTGGACTAAAAAGTTGAGATGTTATATATGCTATTTTACTTGTTTTATTTTGTTAATTAAATAAATAAAGGAAGTTAAAATTTTGGTAAGAGTTGGGTCAATTGGGATTATGATTCATTATTTTGTTCATCTTGATTCTGTCTATTTCAATCGAAGTGATATATATTTGAATGAGTTAATGATTTGCCGACCATTTGTTAACTTAATCTATTTTAATCGGCTCAAATTCTATATATCCTATCCATTTCACATTGCTAGCTTACTACAACACCCCATTACATTGTTGCATGAAATTTGTTTTTACTACTTGACTAAAATTTAATTACTTTGATGTTCCATAATAGATAGCCGGACAAAAAGAATGATTAGTACATGTTTGTATATTTATTAGCTCTATCCATTTTTTTGACATGTCTAATTGAGCACATCTAAAAATTGGGCTTATTTGGACTAAAAAGTTGAGATGTTATATATGCTATTTTACTTGTTTTATTTTGTTAATTAAATAAATAAAGGAAGTTAAAATTTTGGTAAGAGTTGGGTCAATTGGGATTATGATTCATTATTTTGTTCATCTTGATTCTGTCTATTTCAATCGAAGTGATATATATTTGAATGAGTTAATGATTTGCCGACCATTTGTTAACTTAATCTATTTTAATCGGCTCAAATTCTATATATCCTATCCATTTCACATTGCTAGCTTACTACAACACCCCATTACATTGTTGCATGAAATTTGTTTTTACTACTTGACTAAAATTTAATTACTTTGATGTTCCATAATAGATAGCCGGACAAAAAGAATCCTAGAAAAGTAAGTATTTGCAATTCTTTTTTACTTTTTTTTTAAATGATTCTTCGTTTACTCAGAATACTAATCTTACCATATTAATTAATTAAACTCATAATCAAAATTTTGTTATCTTTTATATAATTTATTATGTAAACACATAAGTACGTAGTGTTGTAACTAATTATATTTTTACGAAGAGCAAAAATTAACAATTGCCACTAATTAAGAAGAAAAAACTCGAACATGACCATGAATGACTATAAAAGGAAAGCAACAATTTTATTCTATTTTTTTAAAAAGAGAAGTGGACCTTTGGATCAAAATATTGAAATTAAAATTGAAAAGTGTGAAGAGGAAATTCGAAAATGTTTCAATGAGGCAAACATAGAATTACTTTATAGATCATGATGAAAAAAAACACATTTTCAATTCTATGATTACCTAAATAAACATAAAAAGACTAATCATACATGATACATACAAAACTCTCAATCAGAAATGGTCAAAATAATAATTCATAACAGCAAGTTGTTAATTACTAGATTAAATAATGTTGCAAAAAATTAATTAAATAAATGGAGAGACAAATTACAATATTTATGTGTTGCAGAATGAAGTTAGAGGGAGACAAGATGCGTAGTGCAAGCCAATTATTCTACTAATGACCTGCCTAAGATGATACTTTCATATATACAGCAAAACATTTGTGCTTACAAATCCAAAATTAATTAATACTTCATTATTATTTTTAATCAATTCTACACTTATTATTAAATAATACTCCAAAACATAATTAATAAAGTTAATTTAGTATGTAAATATCTAATAAATATTTTCGTAAGAGGTGTGTCTTGTTCTGTTTCTATCTGTTGTTTTTTGTATTTCCATTATTTCTTTTTTGAACTTTGGACGAGGGTCTATCGAAAACAACATATGTATCTATAAAGTAAAGGTTAAATCTGCATACACTTTACCCATATCCTCATACTTCATTTTGTGGGACTATAGTGAATACATTGTTATTGTGTGTTGAGTCAATATGAATCAAGAGAAATAAAACGCTGAGAGTATTAAAATATAATATTATGGTTGCCCTTTCAGCTTCTCAAATGGATAGAGTCCATTCATAATAGTTGGAGTTGATAATTAATTAATTACTTGTCATTTAATTAAGGTTAATGAATTATTCTCTATAATATAATTACCATCGAGATAACTCACGTGAAAACAACTCTTCTCTCAAAATCTCACGTGCATTAGTTTGATAAATCAAAATCTTGATTATTGTGATATACATATAGTTAAATGGTGATTAAAGCGTCCCAAAACCGACCATCAAGAGCAAAACCTAACCTTTATATATAATTAACGAGTTTAATCTTTAAAGTTCTTATAACTGAATATAAATATTAAGATTCGTGTAAAAAATACTGATAATATGTATTTTATATGTCTAATTTGACCATAAAATTAAATATAATAGTAACCTATTGTCATGGAGGTTAGAAAATAAATGTGAATTATTTTGTCAACTCAACTAATATTATGACGAGGGTGTTTGGATTGACTTAAAAATTGGTCAAACCTACTTTTAAGTCAGTTATTGACTTCTGAAAGTGTTTGACAAATATAAAAAATAACTTAAAATAAGTTTAAAATGACTTAAAATAAGTTGAGAAGTGTTTGGCAAGATCAAAAATGACTTAAAATAAGTCAAAAACCAAAAGTAGATCTTCCCTACTTTTTATTTTTTGACTTAAAAATCATTTCAATTTGTTTTTTTTTACTCATCCCTAGGAGCTCCCATCCCTTTTTGCTCGATTGGTAACTCAAATTCGTAACATTCGAGTTGAAAGTGAGGATGCTTACCATCCGAGCAACTCCCTCAATTTGACTTTTTATTTTTGACTTAAAAGCAATTTTTTTTAATTCAATCCAAATGAGCCTTAGTTAACAACAAGTACCACATATTCACAGTGACTTGAAGAGTAAGGTCGTCAGCAATTGACTTAAAGTAATCTAATATGACTTTATAACCACAAGAATTGGCTTCTTATTGGTCCTACAGAAACAAAACAAAAAATAGAGAAAATAAAATTTACTAATTAAAATTATAAATTAAAGTTCTTTTGTATGTAAATTGACTTACGTGTGGTGAAATGCAAAGCGGCGTTATTTTAATTAAATATGATAAGCAGCTCACTAATGATGACATCTTTAATATTTATCTTAACTTAATTTCATGATGGTGTCCTAATATACCATGTCGATTTTGAAATCCTGATGATTAAGCATCCTTTCATATTCAATCAAAAAAATTGAATTTGAATCATAAAAATTAAATCATTTTTTATATAAAAATCTGAATTTTCCGATATAATTCTTAACTAATCGAACCCAAAACAGTATCAAACGTTACATGAAAAATATAACAAAATATTGAGATTGTGATAACTCCAAAAGAAAAATGGTGTAACTAACATAACGACCCTTCACCAAGATAACTTGATTAAATAAACTATTTTCTTGAAAATGAAATATAGCTTACGTAATTTGGAAGCATTATGTATAGGCTATCAAATAAATAGAATTAATGAGATCATCCTAGAAAAAATTAACACATAAAACAAGTTTTGGCTCCTTGTTTTTCTTTGTGCCTAACTCTGTTTATGTCATCAATGAACTAAGAGACATGCATGTATTATTACTAGTGGATAAAACATGAAAATATAAACAACAACAAAAAAATCTCAAAATAATAATTATACTAATATATATAACTATAGTCAGCTGGTCCATGGGGGCAAGTTCTCTACTCTCTACTCTCTCTCTCTTCTATAATACATTAAAATAAGTACTTTATTATTTATTTGGTTTTTCATCAGTCAGATATCTGTATTGAAGTCAGACTAATTCAAACTCACGCCATGTAAGTTCTATTAGGAGGAAACATTTCTTATCAAAGATTTTTCATATCTAAGACTCGAAAAACTTAGACATATATAAGAAACAAACTGTCTCATCCATTGCACCACATCGTTCAAATATATGAAAATTAAGAAACTAGAATTATTGGTGTGGACTTCTATGATCAAGAATTTAATTTCAATTAATTGTTATGATTCGTCCATTTGGCACTTCCTGTCTGCAGGCTGGCTCTTGGAGCTCGTGAAAGAATATGCAAAGAATAATTTATTTTATTTCTCTATCTTTGATTCCCCTTTGAATCTATCTGCAATTAATTATTTTCATAATTCAAAAACTTTAAATAAATAAATATGACTTGTGGTGTTGATTCAGAGGAATTGCGAAATATGCACGTAATTCTCACTTATTATGATTCTTTTATGGGAATCGAGAACAAGACAATGCTCATATAGTAAAATATGAATTTATGTTGATAGATGTAACGATTTCATTTAAAATTTTGAGATAATATATTTAAAATATTTAATTATGTTTATACCATGATATTCATTTTCATAAGCAAGCACATAATGCTTCTTTTTTATTTTAAAAAAAATCATAATAAGTGATCGTAACTCGTAACTCGTAAGGTCCATCACAAAATTTAACTTTGTCTGTTCTGAAATCATATTATGTTTTTACATTTTTGGTAAAATAGAGTCATGTATAAGTATTTTGTAAGTGATATATTGAGAAAATAATTAACTAAAGTGTGTTTTCTATAAAAATTTAAATTTTTAGATACACTCTTCAATATAGTATCAGAGCAGACGGATGTCTATGATCGAATTTCACTGTCATTCATATCAAAAAGAATTTCCACATACTTTAGTCCATGAAAAATGATCAGGTTTACATATAAAGGAGTGTATTAAGGATGATTACATAGTTTAACATGATGTAATTATATAAATATATATTTTTTGGTTTAAAAGGGCTTTTTATTATATAAATATTTTTTAATATTATGATCAAGAATATACTAATCTATTTGGTTCTGATGATAGGTTTGATTGGTAAGAAAGAATATACTACTAGCAAAAGGGTCGATGAATTCAAACATCGAAATGGGTCCACTTAAAACCGACCAATAAGGTCCTTTTTAGAACCTAATTTTATTTGTTTTTTTCTAAAATAATTTATACATTTATTGAAAACTTCATTAGTCAACTCCTAATACTTAAATCGATTATGAGTCAGATTTATGTGGATGTAAACTTGTAATATATCCCTACAATTTATGATGATCAAATCTTCGCAATTACCGACATGGATTGTAGCAATTGAAATTTTTTCATTCTTAATTAGAAATTTTTTATTCAAGTCTCTGGAAATGGAAACAATGTTGCTGAAAGTGTTGCTTTATATCGCACTCAATACGAGTATCAAATATCGAATGAGAAATCAAAAAATAAAATATCTTCACAAATTATCGACGATTTATATTCAGAGAAAATAAATATAAAGTTATTTTTTATTACAAAGCTAATTTGTTGTGTTTTGTGTAGTGTAAAAATTCCAAATTTAAACTGGCTTTTCATTTTATCATTTTTAATTGTTTTACTACTAATATCTGAGTTAGTATTTTTCTTTGTTAGATGTGTATATGAAAATTAAAGGACAATCAAAGCTTATAAACCCCACAAATAAATGCTAAAAACATTTTAAATAAAAACTGGCCTAAATGTGGTGAATGTTAGTTAAATCCCTACCAAATGTTTCTACTAACAAAAAAAAAAAGATTGACATAAAAGAGGAGTGGGGGGTTTAAGTCAAACCCATACAACATGTTTCTTTTCTAATAAAAAGAATAATTTAATTGCACATCAGTTTGTCTATTTTGACTTTCTACAGAATAAGTAAACTACTAAAATTCAGAAAATAATTTGTGTCATAAGTATTGATGATGAACCTTTTTTATTATTATTGAAAAGTGTCTCACTTAGTTGAGTTGAATTATGTTCAAAGTTCATATTTTTATATAATTAGTATCAAACTCATTTTACAAATTTTTAACATATCCCAAAATAAGTTTATCGGAAAAACGAACAGGTTCAACAAAAATTCAATAATTTCAGTTCATACGCTATTTATTTGTATTACAAATAAAATACATTAAATAGGTATAGCTAATATGTCTAATATCCAGAAAATCGAATAAACTGTGAATTCAATTTTTTTTTTTAAAATAACCTTTAATTTATTTATTGCGCTATATTGTTCACGCTCCATATATTTAATCATGATGCCGTGAGATTTTTATGAGTTGGCTTTTAAAGATAATAGTGGAAATAAATCAACACATGTTTTTTTAGTATGTACTGAACCAAAAATAGTAACGTCACTATAGAGTTGAAGGAATAAAGTTTGTCTAAGCGCCAGTTGTCGTTTCCCATTTTTATTTTTATTTTTTTACTTCTTAATATTGTTCTACCATAAGACAATTTTTCCATATGATAGGTCATAGGTGTACAAGCCATATGTTTGGGCTTTGACAAATATATTATTAGAGTAAAGACCCTTTTTATATATTGTGATGGAAAAAAATTACGTTTAATCGAAACGATAAATTTTGAAATAGTTAGTGTTGTTTTGGAAGTATAAGAGAGAATGAATAATTGAAATGAGGATAAATTTGATGTGTAACAAGCTGTGTCACATGCCATGATGAATAGAGTGGTGCGATGGTTATCACGACCAAAGTTAATGTCAATGACTATTGCAACCATAGACATGATGCCCATCATGGTGCATTCGATGTTTTGTTCGGTCTTATTTGTTAATATTTGAAAAAACACCCCGTTGAGAAAGGTTTGATTTGTTCTAAACAAACCTCTAAAGGAACTATACATATTGTACTTCTTCAGAAAAAATGGCATATATATATATATATTTTTTTTTTTACTTAGAAAGAAAGGATTTTTTTCTTAGAAATGAAATTAATATATACTGAACATTAATTTCTTCCCCTCATCTAAAAAATACTCATCATATAAAACAATTTTGTTCTTGTAAAAAATTTAAGTTATCGCTGAATTAACTTAAATATCTTAGACTTCGTAAAATTCTAGAGAAATTATGTCATTATACCTATAACAATTATAGGGAGGCCTTACTACTCTATCAAAGTCAGATAATTCAATTTCTTATTTATTACTACTCTAATAAGTGATGCCAAAATGACGGTAAAGCTGACGAGAGCATATCACAAAGAAGGACTAATAGACTTTTAGATTGGTACGTGACAAGCTTTTGATTTAAAGGTATAAATGATATTCTTAACTTGAAAAGTGAAGAGCTATATAAGCCGTAGCAATTTATATACCTTATTCAATCAGGGGGTGCTGTGTCTCTAAGATTCTATTAAACTCCACGTCTCCGTTTTGACATTTTAAAAAAATAATCTAAAACACTATTTCTTGAGATCTTATCAAGCTGCCTAATATACAGGTTAGAATCAATATTAGATAGCTATAGCCTATATATCATTAACTTTTTTATTCGACTTACTGATAAACTAATTAATTTAGCAGATGACACGGACTTGATTATGCTATTTCTTAATTATAATAATTAGTAGTTAATCTGCTCTTGAAAGCATTTAATTAATCATGCATTAAGGAGGTTAATTCATCGATAGTAATTAAGGAAAAATTACGTGGATAATATACTAGTTAATTACAGTAAACATAGATATAGTTTGCCTTAATTACAATTCGTGACCTACTTTTAACTATAATTATGTGGCTCAACTTTTTAATTTTGTATAATTCTCACGTTTGTATAATTCAGAATTTGTATAATATAATTTGTATAACTTTTGTATAATTTGGTATTTGTATGATATAATTTGTATAACTGTTTACACTGCTGATGTTTGTAATTGTATAAATTCGTTATTTCGAGTTTATACAAAAATAACTGAATTATATAAATATACCCGCGAATTATACAAATCAGTGAATTATACAAATAAGGCAGCTTAAATTGTAGCTACAGTCCGTAAATATGCAAATTATAGCTATGGAGCATAACTAAATTTGTTATAGTGGCTATTTGCGAAAGAACCCCTAAAAATTTAATTAGTTAAATTGCAAGATTGATGGATATAAATTAAACAGAAGAAAATTAAGTTCCCATTTTATAATCTTGAGTTTTTGTGAACCACAGATTTTAGACATTGGATTAATGATTTGTAATTTAGTCAACAAATTAAAGTTATAGTCGCAAAACAAGAAAATTCTTATTAACACTTTGCGTAGCCACCTTTGCTTGAAAGTATCCAATTTAAACATTAATTCTATAATTAATCTTTGATTAAACTGATGAAAGAATAATTAACATCCAGAAAAAGCAAGATTTAAGAATAATCTTTCAAGAAATTAAAATTACTGTTCCTTTAATTAAGCAATCCTAATAATTGATGCGTAGAATATAAAGACACAACATTATTTTGTTTGCATGAGTTGTTCTACACGTATGAAAAATTGTGTCCCTTTAAGTTTGCTTATCCTAAAATTGGCTACTTTTCTTCAATAATTTTTTAAGTAACAGTAATGAAAGAGATCGAACATGAAAGGTCATGTTTTTTGGACCTCGAAGGACATGGACATGGACCGCGTTACACTGAAAGGACGACAACTTTTTTCTTATATCTACTGATGACAGAACGTGCAAATAATTTCAATTTCTAATAGTATAATTACCCCGACAATAAACAAATTATTGGAGTAAAATTAGAAAGAACAATATGTGTGACATGCTAATTGTTACACACAGAATTTGCTAATGCAACTTTTTTTATAAGGTCAAAGCACTCAAAAAAGTACCCTCTTTTTGTATATTCATTTTTTTTTTCTTGAGCTGTCCAAATCTGGAAATTTCACATTTTTCAATTTGTAAATTTTTCTTTAGTTCCTAAAGTTTGGCAAAGAGCTTTATAGTGATTACTTTCCATTTGCCAATGTGCCTTTTCTCCATTGGTAAATTATAGAAGTGGTGGTGGGTGGACATTTTGAAAAATATTAATCAAAGAATGGTGGAGAAAAAAACGTGAGAATATCGATCGGCTCTCATTTTTCGTGAATTTATATCATTAGTAGGTGTGCCTTACCGTCTTTTTATTAATAATAAAATAAAAATTCTCAATAAAAATTATAATTAGTATAAGTAAGAGAGATTAGACTTTATCTTACCATTTTTAATGAGGTTATGAACCTCTACTAGTTAACAAATTAGATGAGTAAAATAAAACTACAAAAAATTATGTATTATATTCTATGACCATCAAATCGCTTATAATAAATTTATATGATGGTAATACATATGAGAATACTTCAGTAATGCAAAATTATAAAAGTCAAAAAGAAAGTTGAGTTATGAACCAAGAAACTTTCTTTTATATTTAGATGAACTGAAAAAGATAGATTGTTCTTCACATTTGTCCAATAACTCGTAATAGATCACCACTTCTTGAATACATTGAATCTTGTTAAAGTTATTAACACTGTAATATGATTTCTTTTTTACCAGTCGCATCGATAAAAAATTATCTATTTGAAAGAAAAAAAAATTATATTATGTTTTTTTCTTTTCGATAAATAAAAATCTCTTATTAATATATTGTTTTAAATCGATTGATCAGGGGGAAAAAACTAGGTACTACTTAGTATTAATATATTATTTAAATTTTAAAATGATTACTTTTCAAGAAAAAGTAGAAACGTGATTTTCCATATTGTTTGGGTGCATTCTACCACTTTCCCTCTTCACTTTTTGAATGTATGGCCACCACATAAAAGTTCTGAGGAGTTGAATTATCTTTTGACGTGCAATATTTATTTGAACACCAACAACTATAGACTTTTGAGTTTTTTTTTTTTTCAATTTTTGCCAATTATTAGTTGCTAAGAAACAAAATACCAAAAAAAGTTGTAAAATTCCTGGGCCAGACACATGATTTGTTTGCTCTTTAGGTTAAATGTTATGGACAAATTTTCATGTCAATCACCCATTTTTGTAAAGCTATATTTTACTCACAAGATACCCGGGAACTATACAACATCTTGTGATTATTGCACCAAATTGCATTGCCACTTTTATATTTACAAGAATCTAGAATTTTACTATGTCATACTCAAGGTTAAAATGATTATGCTAATACGTATTCATTCAAATAATTTAAACTTTTAAATAAAATGATCACATACTTCGATATTATATAAAATCATTCAAAGGTTTCCAGTTTGAATTTCAGTGCCACTCACAATAGTGGCTACGAGCCATAGATTGTCAAAGCTTAATAGTTTTGACTCAAATTTTATATTTTATTTAATATGTATAAACTAAAAATTCTGATTCCGACTCAATCTTATCACAACTCATACTCTTATTACTTTCTTTATTGTCAATATCTAATACTCAAAAGGTTATTATCAAACACTACATTCTTACTCTATTCCTCACCAAGTACAATTATCACATATCGCTTACTTCGATACGTATTAAATGATCTTAGATTTGACCCAAGGTAAAACATTTTGCCATATATTTATCGGCTAATTTTAGTTTAAGCGATATTAAGTACTCATTTTAATTTAATACGTATAAAAGGATATTTAAATGGTTAATTTAATTTCTTAAACTAAAGATGCAATCCTTTACTAGTTAGACACTTTTTTTATTTTTGCTTTTATGTTCATGGGTTCAAACAATTAACATTTCACTATCAATCATTTGAAACTAGCTAGGGACCACGAAATTTCCTCACAAAAGAATATAAAAAACAATCGTGTGGACTTTACCATTCCCACTTATAATGGACCCTAAGTTTAATAAACAAAATAAATTAAACTAAGGTATTAAAATAATAAAAAGCAATATGAATAGCCTCAAATCCACGGCTATAAAAGGGCAATAGAATCAATTGAATCTTACCATAAGTCTTGGATACCTTTCTATCTATCTCTTATAATCTTAATATCTCCAATTTCTTTAAACCTTTTGACACAAAAAAAAATGTCACTTCCTGAGACACAACATGACACAAAAACTCTCCCAGATGCCTGGGATTACAAAGGTCGACCAGCTCTTCGTTCCTCCTCCGGCGGTTGGTCTAGCGCCGCCATGATATTAGGTAATTAACTAACATATTCTGTCAGTTCAACTAAACTTTTTATAATCATTTGATATCGACTGACTCTTGATTCTGACGATTATGTAGGGATTGAGGCAGTGGAGAGGCTAACAACACTAGGTATAGCGGTAAACCTTGTGACATATTTGACTGGAACAATGCATTTAGGAAATGCAAACTCAGCCAACAACGTTACAAATTTTCTTGGGACTTCATTTATGTTAACTTTACTTGGTGGATTTGTAGCCGACACTTTTCTTGGACGGTTCGTAAATTTCTATAATTAAAATTTATAATATATATGTTCATATAATAATTATGTCATGACTAGCTAACATATTTTTTGTTATTTTTTTTTAATCAGGTACCTTACAATTGGTATCTTTACTACTATTCAAGCTATGGTACGTGTTAATTATTTTCTTGAATCTTGATTGGTTGATAAATTAAATAGATAATTAGAAAAATCTTTCTTTTTATGAAGTGACTTTATTTACTTTTTAAGTGCCATCATGTTGGAATTGGACTTAACTTGGTCATCATCAAATCAACCTTTTTATTTTCTTCTTACGTGAGATTGATGCATGGAAATTTTTAAACTTTTTTAAGAATTTGTGATGAGGAGAATGGAAAGAGTAAGAATGACAACAATGAAGAAATTAAAGAATCAATAAATAAATTATGAAGTTTAGATTGCATATTATAGATGTTGTGAAGAGGAAAATCGAATGAAAAAGGGAATTAAGATGAGGAAAAATTTGTGACACTTGGTTTAAATTAACTTATTTTATAAAGAATGAAATGGAGCAAGTATGGATGTTGAATATGGTTGATTATGAAATAAGAAATTGTGGAAAGAGAGAAGAAAGAAGAAGAGGAGTATATATTAACTCCCCTAGTTGAATCTTTCAAAAAGATTCTATTTCATTTCTCTTTCTTCAAAAAGAGTTTAAGTTTTATGTATTAAAATAAAAATAAAAAATACATATATTACATAGTTAACTTATAATAATATATAATTTTTCATCAAAGTCTAATATAGCAACTTAAAAAAGATTAATAATCTATTATAACCTATTAAATTATACCGATAGGAGGTTGGGGACACTTAATTTTTTCTTTTATTTTCAGTAGATGTTGAATCTTCTGACTATTTCGTGTGTTTATTTTCTTTATAGGGTGTTAATATCTTGACCATCTCGACTATAATTCCAAGCCTCCGACCACCAAAGTGTGAGCCAGGTAGTTCAACATGCATCCCCGCAAGTGGCAAACAACTCATGGTCCTATACATCGCCCTATACATGACCGCACTCGGGACCGGGGGGTTAAAATCCAGCGTGTCCGGGTTCGGGTCGGACCAATTTGATGAAACGGACAAAAAAGAAAGAGGACAAATGATAAAATTCTTCAATTGGTTCTTTTTCTTTATCAACGTGGGATCACTAGGTGCAGTGACAATATTAGTGTATATTCAAGATAATTTGGGAAGAGAATGGGGTTATGGAATTTGTGCTTGTGCTATCGTTATCGGTTTGGTGATTTTTCTATCGGGAACTAGAAAATATCGGTTTAAGAAACTTGTGGGGAGTCCATTGACACAAATCGCTTCGGTTTTTGTGGCTGCTTTGAGGAAAAAACATTTGGAACTACCTTCTGATCCTTCACTTCTTTTCAATATTGATGATATTCCTGGTGATGGAAACAAAAAAGC
>JAJOOO010021626.1:0-10689 GCA_029582685.1 Solanum piurae
GAATTTAAAACATTGTTAAAGACTTTTGAAAACTTTAAGAAACTTTGCTTTGACTTGATTCTTAACTTCTAGACTTGACTTTTAACCTCTATGACTTTGATCTTAACTTTCCTTGAATTGGATTATGGATTCAAGGTTCATGATCTCATATTTATGGATGATATCATGATATTTAGATGTACCTTTGAGTGTGAGAATCAACTAGAAAATGTAGGTACATCGCTTGGAAAATAGTACGAAAAGATGGGGGAAGAATGGGGTGTACTGAAGTCCTTGGCGCTCTGACAGTCGTGGGGCGCCAAGCCCGAAATTTCAGAGAAGTCTGTGGGGTGCGCTGGCTGGAGCGGCGCCCCAAGGCCAAAACTTCAGAGGCTGGTTTGGGGCGCGCTGGCTGGTGCGGCGCCCCAACCCCATTACCCAGGTGTTCTCGATATTTCTTCTCTGTTTTTCATCTCTAAACCCTCCAATCTTACCTAGTTCTTTCCCCAAACACTTAGGATCAATTGTACCCTCAATATACAACCAATATAACTCGAAAAACAACCCGGAAACATGATTCAATTCATTCCCAAGCATCAACAACTCAACCAACAAGAATTCTACAATTTGTTCTTCAAGAACCTTACTTCTTCAACATGTAAGCAACTCAAAACAATTGGATTAAAAGAAGATGGTGTGTGGGTGAACTAACCTAACACGAAAAGATCTTATAGATGAAATCCACAAGCAATTCTTGGACGATCTTGACGGATCTTGAATGTTCTTCTCCTTTCTCCTCTTTTCTCTTTTCTCCCTAGCCCTAGCGTGAACTCAAATTTTTTCTAAACTGACTAAAATCTGATTTGTTTTTACGCCAATTAACTCTTAAAAATGAATCAGAATATTAAGGTAAGGAAAAGACAAGATTACCCTTCAAAAATCAGGTTTTAGACTTTCCTTATTCGAACAACCCAACTTTCGAAAGGCATAACTCACTCATACTGAGGAGTTGGAAAGATCATTCCAAGGGCTTCCCAACCATATCTGGAACTACACCTAACTCATCTTGAACTAGGAGTTATGGCCGTTTGAAGTTGACCAAAACTCAACTTTTCCTAACTTTAACAAATTTCCAGATTTTTAATTCTTTCAAAAAATGACTATTTCCAATTATAAGCTTCTTCCTATTTATTTCAAATTGCGAGATGTTACAATATCTCCCCCTTGGGAACATTCATCCTCAAATGAGATTACTCTTACTAGGCTAAGGGAGTCACATCAAACATATATTTTAAACACCCAATAAGCACAATCCACCTTCAAAACTCAAAACACCATCTCCCCCTTGTTCAAAAGCAATCACTTTTTCTTATGAACAGTTGCCTTTAATTCAAGAAATAAAGGATCTTGATCGTGCTTCCCTTTAACTTCTAACACTAATGATGATTCAGTTCCATTCATCACCATCACTCCTCCTTCTGTGGGATCCATTAATCGAACTCCTAATCGTGTAAGTCTATGCACATCTTTTTGCTAACTCTTCCTTAATCTTTGAGTAACCCTAACCACTCTCTCTGTCTGAGATTAAGCTCTTTCTGACCATATACATACTAAAAACTCTTGTGATCGGTGAACACTTCTATATGAACACCATAAAGATAGTGGCGTCATATTTCAAATAACAAAATTACAGCAACCAACTCGAAGTCATGGGTTGAGTAATTCTTCTCATGAACTTTCAACTGCTTCTTATGCTCTTTCAACTCAGCTGGTGCAATTCTGTATTGCGGAATAGAGATAGGACAAGTATCTGAAATGAGGTCTATGTCGAAGTCTATTTCTCTCTCAGGAGGGAGTTCGAAAAGATCATCTGGGAAGACTTCTGGGAACTATTTTACTACTGAGACTGAAGCTGACTGAATAAGAGGTATCCCAACAGTTGAGTCATTAAATCAGAATAAGTGATATACACACCCCTTAGAAGCTAACTTTCTTGCCTTAAGGTACGAAATGAAACGACCCCTTAGGCACTGCTGAACTACTATTTAACTCTATGACTGGCTTACTCGGAAACTGAAACTTGACTACTCGAATTCTACATTCAACTGAGGCATAACAGGCATGAAGCTAGTCCATACCAAGAATGACATCAAAGACTACCATATCTAACTCAATTAAATCAGCCATGGTACTCGTGTGATTGACGAAAACAGGACAATCACGACAGACTCTCTCATTGCTAGAATAAACTCACCAACAGGGGTAGAAATACTGAATAGGTCACTAAGTTACTTAGGAATAATATCAAAATGCATAGCAACACATGGAGTTACAAAATTTAAACTCGCTCCCGGATCTACTAAGGCATAAACAGTAAGGTCAAAGACTTGAATCGTACTAGTGACAATATCTGGCATATCCTCTTGCTCTTGGCGACTATTGATAGCATATAGGCGGTTTGTTCCTCCACCCGTACCATTTCTTTGCATCTTCTTTGGGCACTCTTTCATGAAGTGAACCTCTTGTCCACATTTGAAGAAACCTGTCTGGCCCTGACGACACTTTCCTGGGTGGGCTCTACCACACCTAGCACATGTAGGAGCCCGATTACCTCCTTGTGCCATACTATCCTGAGACTGTACAGGTTCATCTCTGAAGTTCTGTGAATTATGTCCAGTAGACTCACTTTTATTTCTGGGTGCAGGTGCACTAGCAGATGATGGAGCTGTTCCATTCTGTTGGAAAGATGGCCGATTGGCATTACACTCTCTTCTGCTTCCCAGACTCATTCCCTATCTTAGCCCTCTTCTTCTTGAACTCCTCTCTATCTCTCAATTTCTCTTCCTCAACCTGCTGCACATAGACCATCAATCTGGAAATGTCCATGTCCCCAATAAGCATTGCTGCCCAGCCCTCTTTGCTTGATAGATGGCCCAATCCAGCAATAAATAAGCTCATTCTACTCCTCAGGTCCTTAACCATCTCCGGAGCATAACAGGATAGTTGGGTGAACTTCAACCCATATTCATGAACAGTTAGAGAATCCTTCTTAAGTGTAAGGAGCTCACGTACCTTGGCCTCTTTCAGTTCTCAGGGAAAGAAACGCCCCAAGAGAGCTTCCTCAAAACACGTTCAACTCGCAGGTGGTGCATCCTCAGCTCCACCCTCCTTCCATTGGTCAAACCAAGTCCTAGCAACACTCTTCAACTGATATGCATCTAACTCAACACGTTCAGTGTCAGCAACATGCATCACCTCGAATACCTTTTTTAGTTCTTCAGTGAAATTCTCTGGATTCTCAGTAGTGCTCGAACCAGTGAAACTTGGGGGATTCATCTTCAAGAGCTCACGAGTCCTCAAAGTGTAAGCCCCTTCTTGTCGAGCTCCTCTTTGCTGACCAACTTGGTTAGTCACAGCTTGACTCAGCATCCTAATTGCCTCTCTGAACTCAACATTTGTAACTTCTTATTGTGGTTGCACTTCAGGTGCATTGGGTAACTCTTGTTCCTCAACATCTCTCCTAGCCGGATGACCTCTACCTGCTTTTCGTGGAGGCGTGATTATCTCAAACACGTGCAGGCATGAATTAGAGGGAAACTTTATAGAGATAAACTCTACCGCACGAAATGAGTATGAAATAAGTGAGAATTTTCTTAAATGTTGCAGCCTCCTAAGTATAGATGTCGCGCGCTTCACACCGATAACTAGAACTCTACAGACACGGCTTCATAGAATCCCTAGGACTCTTGAACTCTATACTCTCATACCAAGTTTTCACTCCCCGGACCTACACCCTGGACTTGTCACTGGATCAACGATGCGCTGGATGCCGATCCTAGTTACCTGCGTCTTTCAGGCAAACCGGCATCAGTACATTGAATGTACGAGTATTCGAGTTGGAATGATAAACATAACATAGGCTTGAAAAAATTCAGAAAGAAAAACTTACCTTGGCTCTTCTCAACTCATTAATACTTAACTGAACTTATTTCATTATAAAGCAGCTTAAAACAAGTGCAATATAAATAAAAAGAAAACTCTTTATAACATGTTGTGGATTCATAATCATAATATCATAAACAGACAAACATTTCTCCATCTCAAAGTCTACTTGTGCAATGCATTAATGAAGTCCCATACCCCTATACAAACTAAGAAGAACCCCTTGAGGAACCATACTACTACTGTTGTGGGAGTTTCTCTAACCGACAACCATCACTTAAGAACTGTAGTGATGATACATCACCTTACCTCGCGCTGCCGAGGCCCATCCTATACCTTGTCGTGATATTGAAAGCTAACTCCACTAAGTGGATCCACTAGTCTATGCGAAAAGGATTCATCTAAAAAGTATGATCCTTTTCTACCCATGATGGCTACATGGTTTATGGAGACTTCAGTTAATAAAAACTCGCATCCCCATATCGGTGCTCAATACTAATCCCAAGAATATACTTAGTTCTTTATGTTTAAAAACATACTTCTTCTGTGATTTGAGATTAGTGCTCAAAAACTTAGCTCAAAGGCTATCTTGGAAATCTCAGTTTCCTCTCTTGCTTCATTTAGAAAGTGATTACTCTTTTCTGAAAACTATCCCGAAGTTTCTTTGGAAATCGAGGATGTCGTTCTTATTTAAATTTGAAAACATTTACAAACTTCTGTGGGAATACTTAGTTCCCTAATATCTTTTGAGAAATGAACTCAACTCTCTACACTTTTCTTAACTTTGAAAACTTGAGTCTTAAAATGAATTTAAAACATTGTTTAAGACTTTTGAAAACTTTAAGAAACTTTTCTTTGACTTGCTTCTTAACTTCTAGACTTGACTTTTAACATCTATGACTTTGATCTTAACTTTCCTTGAATTGGATTATGGATTCAAGGTTCATGATCTCATATTTATGGATGATATCATGATATTTAGATGTATCTTTTAGTGTGAGAATCAACTAGGAAATGTAGGTACATCGCTTGGAAACTAGTACGAAAAAATGGGGAAAGAATGGGGTGTACTGACGTCCTTGGCGCTCTGACAGGCGTGGGGCGCCAAGCCCGAAATTTCAGAGAAGTCTGTGGGGCGCGCTGGCTGGCGCGGCGCCCCAACCCCGTTACCCAGGTGTTCTCGATATTTCTTCTCTGTTTTTCATCTCTAAACCCTCCAATCTTACCTAGGTCTTTCCCCAAATACTTAGGATCAATTCTACCCTCAATATACAACCAATATAACTCGAAAAACAACCCAGAAACATGATTCAATTCACTCCCAAGCATCAACAACTCAACCAACAAGAATTCTATAATTTGTTCTTCAAGAACCTTACTTCTTCAACATGTAAGCAACTCCAAACAATTGGATTAAAAGAAGATGGTGTGTGGGTGAACTAACCCAACACGAAAAGATCTGATATACCTAATAGGGATCACCCAAGATGAAATCCACAAGCAATTCTTGGACGATCTTGACGGATCTTGAATGTTCTTCTCCTTTCTCCTCTTTTCTCTTTTCTCCCAAGCCCTAGCGTGAACTCAACTTTTTTCTAAACTGA
This sequence comes from Solanum piurae, assembly GCA_029582685.1. Classification (NCBI taxonomy): domain Eukaryota; kingdom Viridiplantae; phylum Streptophyta; class Magnoliopsida; order Solanales; family Solanaceae; genus Solanum; species Solanum piurae. The sequence goes on from JAJOOO010021626.1 coordinate 5,526, forward strand.
CTAAAATATGATTTGTTTTTACCCCAATTAACTCTTAAAAATGAATCAGAATATTAAAGTAAGGAAAAGACAAGATTATCCTTCAAAAATCCGGTTTTAGACTTTCCTTATTCGAACAACCCAACTTCCGAAAGGCATAACTCACTCATACGATATTGAAAGCGTGCAAACGTAGAGGCGTTTTAAAGATCATTCCAAGGGCTTCCCAACCATATCTGGTACTACACCTAACTCATCTTGAGCTAGGAGTTATGGCCGTTTAAAGTTTACCAAAACTCAACTTTTCCTAATTTTAACAAATATCCAGATTTTTAATTCATTCCAAAAATGACTATTTCTAATTATAAGCTTCTTGCTATTTATTTCAAATTGCGAGATGTTACAATATCTCCCCCTTGGGAACATTCATCCTCAAATGAGATTACTCTTACTAGGCTAAGGGAGTCACATCAAACATATATTTTAAACACCCAATAAGCACAATCCACCTTCAGACCTCAAAACTCCATCTCCCCCTTGTTCAAAAGCCATCACTTTTTCTTATGAATAGTTTACTATAATTCAACCAATAAAGGATCTTAATCGTGCTTTCCTTTTACTTCTAACACTAATGATGATTCAGTTCCATTCATCAGCACCACTCCTACTTCTGTGGGATCCATTAATCGAACTCCTAATCGTGTAAGTCTATGCACATCTTTTTGCTAACTCTTTCTTAATCTTTGACTAACCCTAACCACTCTCTCTGTCTGAGATTAAGCTCTTTCTGACCATATACATACTAAAAACTCTTGTGATCGGTGAACACTTCTACATGAACACCATAAAGATAGTGGCATCATATTTCAAATAACAAAATTACAGCAACCAACTCTAAGTCATGGGTTGAGTAATTCTTCGCATGAACTTTCAACTGCTCCTTAAGATATTTCAACTCAGCTGGTGCCATTCTGTATTGCGGAATAGAGATAGTACGAGTATCTGAAATGAGGTCTATGTCGAAGTCTATTTCTCTCTCAGGAGGGAGTTTGGAAAGATCATCTGGGAAGACTTCTGGGAACTATTTTACTACTGAGACTGAAGCTGACTGAATAAGAGGTATCCCAACAGTTGAGTCATTAACTCAGACTAAGTGATATACACACCCCTTAGAAGCTAACTTTCTTGCCTTAAGGTACGAAACGAAATGACCCCTTAGGCACTGCTGAACTACTATTTAACTCTATGATTGGCTTACTCGGAAACTGAAACTTGACTACTCGAAATCTACATTCAACTGAGGCATAATAGGCATGAAGCCAATCCATACCAAGAATGACATCAAAGCCTACCATATCTAACTCAATTAAATCAGCCATGGTACTCTTGTGATTGACGAAAATAGGACAATCACGATAGACTCTCTCTCTGCAAGAATAAACTAACCAACAGGGGTAGAAATACTGAATGGTTCACTAAGTTACTTAGGAATAATATCAAAATGCATAGCAACACATGGAGTTACAAAATATAAACTCGCTCCTGGATCTACTAAGGCATAAACAGTAAGGTCAAAGGCTTGAATCGTACCAGTGACAATATCTGGCATATCCTCTTGCTCTTGGCAACTATTGATGGCATGTAAGCGGTTTGTTCCTCCAACCGTACCATTTCCTTGCATGTTCTTTGGGCACTCTTTCATGAAGTGAACCTCTTGTCCACATTTGAAGAAACCTGTCTGGCCCTGACGACACTTTCCTGGGTGGGCTCTACCACACCTAGCACATGCAGGAGCCCGATTACCTCCTTGTGCCATACTATCCAGAGACTGTACAGGTTCATCTCTGATGTTCTGGGAATTACGTTCAGTATACTCACTTTTATTTCTGGGTGCAGGTGCACTAGCAGATGATGGAGCAGGTCCATTCTGATGGAAAGATGGCCGGTTGGCATTACTCTCTCTTCTGTTGCCCAGACTCATTCCCTGTCTTAGCCCTCTTGTTCTTGAACTCCTCTCTATCTCTGAGTTTCTCTTCCTCAACCTGCTGCATATAGACCATTAACCTCGAAATCTCCATGTCTCCAATAAGCATTGCTGCCCGACCCTCTTTGCTTGATAGACGGCCCAATCCAGCAACAAACAAGCTCATTCTACTCCTCATGTCCTTAACCATCTCCGGAGCATAATGGGATAGTTGGGTGAACTTCAACCCATATTCATGAACACTCAGAGAATCCTTATTAAGTGTAAGGAGCTCACGTACCTTGGCCTCTTTCAGTTCTCAGGGAAAGAAACGCCCCACGAAAGCTTCCTCAAAGCATACCCAACTCGCAGGTGGTGCATCCTCTGCTCCACTCTTCTTCCATTGGTCAAACCAAGTCCTAGCAACACTCTTCTACTGATATGCAGCTAACTCAACTCGTTCAGTGTCAGCAACATGCATCACCTCGAATACCTTTTTCAGTTCTTCAGTGAAATTCTCTGGATTCTCAGTAGTGCTCGAACCAGTGAAACTTGGGGGATTCATCCTCAAGAACTCACGAATCCTCAAAGTGTCAGCCCCTTCTTGTCGAGCTCCTCTTTGCTGACCAACCTGGTTAGTCACAGCTTGACTCAGCATCCTAATTGCCTCTCTGAACTCAAAATTTGTAACTTCTTATTGTGGTTGCACTTCAGGTGCATTGGGTAACTCTTGTTCCTCAACATATCTCCTAGGTGGATGACCTCTGACTGCTCTTCGTGGAGGAATGATTAACTCAAACACGCGTAGGCATGAATTAGAGGGAAACTTTATAGAGATAAACTCTAACACATGAAATAAGTATGAAATAAGTGAGAATTTTCCTAAATGTTGCAACCTCCTAAGTATAGATGTCGCGCGCTTCACACTGATAACTAGGACTCTACAGACACGGCTTCATAGATTCCCTAGGACTCTTGAACTTTGTGCTCTGATACCAAGTTTTTCACTCCCCGAGCCTACACCCTGGATGTGGCCGGCACTCGAAGACCCTTGCTGGCCTCAAGCGAACCCTTGGTCTAGCTTACGTAACTCAGCGGAAGACTTTATGCATGTTTATAATGATCAAACACTATAAATGTACTTTAAAAGAATAAACTGAACTCGTAATGTTTTTAAAAAAATAAAAAACATTTAACTTAGCCAAAATGGCAACTCAACTCTGAACATAAGTCAATAACAAAGTAAAGACAAATGACTAACTGACTGTCTATCTATGAAGCCTCTAATAACTGAAATGGATGTCGGGACAGGCCCACGACATCCTAATGAACTATCCAATATTGAAAGTAAAGAAAAGAGATCCTCCAGAATGAAAAGAGGCTCACCAACAGACTCTGGACTGCTCACTGGATCAACGATGCGCTGGATGCCGATCGTAGTTACATGTGTCTGCATCATAATACGATGCAGGCCAACTGCCATCAGTACATTGAATGTACGAGTATGCGAGTTGGAATGCTAAACATAACATAGGCTTGAAAAGATTCTGAAGGAAAACCTTACCTTGGCTCTTCTCAACTTATGAATACTTAACTGAACTCATTTCATTATAAAGCAGTTTAAAACAAGTGCAATATCAAGAAAAAGAAAATTGTTTAAAACATGTTGTCAATTCATAACCATAATATCATAAACAGTCAAACCATGCTCCATCTCAAAGTCTACTTGTGCAATGCATGAATGAAGTCCCATACCCCTATTCACACTAAGCAGAACCCCTTGAGGAACCATGCTACTACTGCTGTGGAGGTTTCTCCAACCGACACCATCACTTAAGAACTATAGTGATGATACAACGTTTTACCTCGCGCTGCCGAGGCCCATTCTATACCTTGCCGTGATATAGGAAGCTAACTTCACTAAGTGGATCCACTAGTCTATGCGAAAATGATTCATCTAAAAAGAATGACCATTTTCTACCCATGATGGCTACATGGTTTATGGAGACTTGAGTTAATACAAACTCGCATCCCCATATCGGTGCTCAATACTACTCCAAAGAATATACTTAGTTCTTTAGGTTTAAAAATATACTTCTTCTGTCATTTGAGATTAGTGCTCAAAAACTTAGCTCAAAGGCTATCTTGGAAATATCAATTATCTCTCTTGCTTCATTTAGAAAGTGATTACTCTTTTCTGAAAACTAGCCCGTAGGCTCTTTGGAAATCGAGGATTTCTTTCTTATTTAAATGTGAAAAATTTACAAACTTTTTTGGGAATACTTAGTTCCCTAATATCTTTTGAGAAATGAACTCAACACTTTACTCCTTTCTTAACTTTGAAAACTTGAGTCTTAAAATGAATTTAAAACATTGTTAAAGACTCTTGAAAAGTTTAAGAAACTTTGCTTTGACATGCTTCTTAACTTCTAGACTTGACTCTTAACCTTTTAACTTTGATCTTAACTTTTCTTGAATTGGATTATGGATTCAAGGTTCATGATCTCATATTTATGGATGATTTCATGATGTTTAGATTTTCCTTAGAGTGTGAGAATCAACTAGAAAATGTAGGTACATCGCTTGGATACTAGTACGAAAAGATGTGGGAAGAATGGGGTGTACTGGAGTCCTTGGCGCTCTGAGAGGCGTGGGGTGCCAGGCCCCAAATTTCAGAGAAGTCTATGGGCGCTCTGGATGGCGCGGCGCCCCAAGGCCAAAACTTCAGAGGTTGCTTTGGGGAGCGCTGGCTGGCGCGGCGCCCCAGCCCCGTTACCCAGGTATTCTCAATTTTTCTTCTCCATTTTTCATCTCTAAACCCTCCAATCTTACCTAGTTCTTTACCCAAACACTTAGGATCAATTGTACCCTCAATATACAACCAATCTAACTCGAAAAACAACCCGGAAACATTAATCAATTCACCCCCAAGCATCAACAACTCAACCAACAAAAATTCTACAATTTGTTCTTCAAGAACCTTACTTCTTCAACATGTAAACAACTCAAAACAATTGGATTGAGACAAGATGATGTGTGGGTGAAAAAACCCAACACGAAAAGATCTCACATACCTTGTGGGGATCACCCCCGACGAAATCCACAAGCAATTCTTGAATGATCTTGACGGATCTTGAACGTTCTTCTCCTTTCTCCTCTTTTCTCTTTTCTCCCAAGCCCTAGCGTGAACTCAACTTTTTATAAACTGACCTAAATCTGATT
>JAJOOO010021628.1:0-10250 GCA_029582685.1 Solanum piurae
ATATTTTAGCTTAGATGGATCCACTAGCTAATAACATATGTGGGCACATAGTTATTGGATAAGGAGGTTATTACTAGACACCCGGCCTAACATAGGGAGAGCCTCAACCTCACAATATCGACTCGGTTCTAAGCATTAAATACCCATAGAGTAGTTAATTCTCTTTTAACATTCTTACACATGAAAGTTATTCCATTAGCCTACCGACCAAAGGTACATTATTACACACATGAAAGAGATGCCATTGTCCCACTGATTCATGGTACATAATTAGAATAACTCATTGAATCCTCATTAAAGGGATAACATTAGTTTACCAATTCAAGATTCATCATTATAGTAGTTAATGGACTAATCATGAAAGGGATACCATTAATATACCGATTTAAGACAAAGTCTAGAATACTTCATTAGTTATTTGTGAAAGGGATGGAATTGGGCTACCTATTCAAGGTTCAATAAGTCAAGATACTTTTAGTTACACAAGAGGAGGATGCCCTTAGCCTACCCATTCAAGTTATATCAATCAAGATCACTTTTAATTACACATAAAGAGGATGCCCTAAGCCTACCAATTAATGGTATATTATTCATTGAGAAAACCCTTTACATTATCATCATCATTCACAAGTGTATAATTGAGAATAACATTTCAAAATCACCAAAATTACATTATAGTCATGATCACATTACTTTCAAAGTATTCACAAAGCATGTACACAAACATCATGATTATACAATATAATTTTTCCTTCAAGGACCATGAATTATAATTCACCAACACACCTAGAACTAATACAATTAGGCATGGATAATAACATGATTCAAATAACTAAACTACTACAAGTACAAGTTCATATTATTCATCTTACTACAATTCACCCACATCACAAAGTCATAAATTAGGGTTATGGGGAAATCATGGATTCATGGAAGAATTTCTCATTAAAACCATAATATTCAACAAATCAATCATAATATATGATAATTAAATCATTATTATTTTTTTAGAAGGAATCCATGACTTCGAGCGAATACCCTAGGTTTTGGAGAATTTCCTACTTTGAAATTGAGAATTTGAGGATTCTATGGAAGAAAACATTCCATGAATCAAAGACTACCATACCTTAGGTTAATAAATACAAAAAAATCATGTGAAAAATCCTCCTTCTTCAAGCCCTAACTTGATCTTCTTCTTCATCTTCCGTGGAATTCTAGAGAGAAGATTTTGGAGAGGGTTTGATTTTTATTTGGGTAATTGGGATTTTGTGAAGTGTATGAGGTGGTTAGAGGCTTATAAAGTCATATATACATCTAATAAAACAATATAAAACGACTTCACACTTAACTAACTTAATTAGGAATTACCTAAACTACCCTAGCCTAGGCCGAGACTTGGACCGAATTGCAGGCCTGACCTACGCCTAGGACCCACGGACCATGGGTGGGTCTACTGGGCGTCCTGCAGGTCCGTAGGTCGTGGTCTGCAACCCTCCAGTTGGGGTCTTCACCTACGAGCCTGTCCCACGAGGTGTGGATGGACGTACGCTCCGTAGGTCACATCTGTAGCTCACACTTTTGGGCAGTTTTGGGCAGATTTGGGATTAGGCTTTAGGGTCCTCCTAAGGACCCTTGGTTGGTCCTTGGGGAGTCATACCTTGACGTTTAACCCCTAAAATCCTCATACTAACTACGAGAAGCCATTCTACAGTTTTAACCACATATCAAACTCTAAAACCCTCATGTAAAAAGTTTTATCCATACAATCGAAGCCTTTTATAAAAGAAAGCGGAAGTCTAACTTGTCTAAAATAGCCATCTAATACAATCTTTGAATGAACAATAGGGTCACAGCCGTTTGACATAATCCGAAACATAAAATGACTTAGAATTAAACTACTAATGACTCATACGTCCTGAAATCTTGAGGACTCACCACAAGCTAGGAGAATAGTTGATCCAATCTTGAATCCAAAAGAAGATCCCCTTAAGAACCGAAACCTACAGTTAGGGAAAAATGTAGAAGAAATATGGGTTAGTACAAAAAATGCACTAAGAATGACAGGCATGCACAAAATCATGCTAAAAAGGACATTTTAGTTGAAAAGCATGCATTTAACAAGTTTAAGAATCATCATGCACTTTTAGTATGAAAGACATAATTCACAAGCTCATTCAACATGTAGATCATTATAACACAATAAAACCAACTCATAGGTAGCCCTAAGTTATACTTGTGCAATGTATATATAAAGATCCCATAATCCCATCTACACTAAGTACTACTTTTAGGCCATCATAGTCATATTTATCATTCTTTGATCCCATCTTTAGTTAATACTCATAAACAAGGAACATTCTCATTTAATAAGTCAAGTCAAGGAAAGCAACTCATAGCAACAATCCAAGTTAAACATTCATCATTACATTTAGCCCTTATGTATATATCCTCAATAGCATCATCATTATAAGTACATTCATTTCATTAGACATAATAACATTTGGGGAACACACCATAACAACTCTCAAAGCCTACTTGTGCACTGCGTGGTTGAAGACCCATACCCCCACCCACAATTCATAGAACTTCTTGAATAACCATAGTACATAAATCACATGATGGGAATAAGCCCTAACCGACATAGACCATGTGACCAAGGCATGGAATCCGGTGTATATCCCACACCGTAAAGGGTTGGTCTACTTTCCTAAGGCATAATCAGTAATATTTAAGCTTATGTGGATCCACTAGCTAATAACCTATGTGGACACATAATTATAGGATAAGGAGGTTGTTACTAGAAACCCGGCCTAACATAGGGAGAGCCTACACCTCACAATATCCACTCGGTCCTAAGCATTAAATTTCCATAGAGTAGTTAATTCTCATTTAACATTCTTACACATGATAGGGATGCCATTGGTCTACCGACCCAAGGTACGTTATTACACATGAAAGGGATACCATTGGCCTAACAATTCAAGGTACATCATTAGTATAGCTCATTTAATCCTCATGAAAGGGATACCATTGGTCTACCTATTCAAGGTTCATCATTATAGTAGTTCATGGACTCATCATGAAAGGGATACCATTGGTCTACCGATTCAAGACAAAGCTTAGAATAATTCATCAGTCATTTATGAAAGGGATTCCATTGGCCTACCAATTCAAGGTTCATGAAGTCAAGATACTTTAAGTTACACAAGAAGCGGATTCCTTTAGCCTACCAATTCAAGGTATATAAAGATCATTTTTAATTACAGATGAAGAGGATACCCTAAGCCTACCAATTCAATGTATATTATACATTTAGAAAACCCTTTACAACATGTCATCATCATTCACAAGTGTATAATTGAGAATATCCTTTCAACAACACCACTATTACATTATAGTCATGATCACATTACTTTTAAAGTATTCACAAAACATGTACACAAACATCATGATTATACAAAATCTCACAATTTGACCTTGAAGGAGCATGAATCGTAATACACCAACACACGTAGAATTACTACCATTAGGCATGTATAATAACATGATTCAAATAACTAAACTACTACAAGTACAATTTCATAGTATTCATCTTACTACAATTCACCCACACCACAAAGTCATAAATTAGGGTTATGGGGAATTCATGGTTTCATGGGAGAATTTCTCATAAAAACTATAAAAAACAACAATTCAATCATAATATATGATAATTAATTCATTAAAAATGATTTTAGGAAAAATCCATGATTGGAGTGAAAACCCTAGGTTTCAGAGAATTTCCTACATTGAAATTTAGAGTTTGAGGGCTCCATGAAAGAAAGCATTCCATGAATCAAAGACTATCATATCTTAGGTGAACAAACAGTACACAATAGTATGAAAAATCCTCCTTCTTCAAACCCTAACTTGATCTTCTTATTCTTCTTCGTCTTCCTTGGAATTCTACTGAGAAGATTTTGAGAGGGTTTGATTTTGATTTGGGTAGTTGGGATTTTATGAAGTGTATAAGGTGGTTAAAGGCTTATAAAGTCTAATATAGGTTTAATAAAATAATATAAAATAACTTCACACTTAACAAACTTAATTAGGAATTACCTAAATTACCATACCCTACGCCCATGACACACGGAACGTGGGTGGGTCTACTGGCCATCTTGTAGGTACATAGGTCGTGGTCTGAAACCCTCCACTTGGGGTCTTGACCCACGAGCCTGTAACACGAGGTGTGGATTGACCTATTCCATGTAGGTTACATTCGTAGCTCACACTTTTTGGCAGTTTTGAGTAGATTTTGGGTTACTCTTTAGGATCCTCCTCAAGGACCCTTGGTTGGCCCTTGGGTAGTCGTACCTTGACGTTTAACTCCTAAACCCCTCATCCTAAGTACAGGAAGCAATTCTATAATTTTAAACCATACATCAAACTCTAAAACTCTCACGTAAGACTCTAGTTTCACATACTAGTTTTTCGGGTGTTACATACTAACTCAAAGGGGTTGCTCAGATTTTATTTAATTAGTGGAAAAATTTAAGGTCTGTAGAGGCGGGTCCCATAGAATTGGAGAGGTTCAAAAGTGCTTTTCTTGATCGATTCTTCCCTCTTGAGATGAGAGTGGCCAAGGTACTTGAGTTCAATAATCTCTAGGAAGGAGGTATGAGTGTGAGGGAGTATGCCTTGAGGTTCACTCAACTATCCAAGTATGCTCCTTCCATTGTGGTGGATCGTAGGGCCAAGATGAGTAAGTTTGTGTCAGGTGTGTCCGACTTGGTAGTCAAAGAGTGCCGCACCGCTATGTTTGTCCATGATATGGACATTTCTCTCTTTATGGTGCACGCCCAACAAATTGAAGAGGAAAAGCTCAATCAAATATCTAGGGAGGAAAAAAGGGCTAGAGTGGATGATGGCTACTTTGCACTTTCTAGGTCCCGTGGATGGGGTCGTTCTAGATTCTAGCAAATGTTCTCCGGGAAAGGTTCTACAAATGCTCCTCCGAAGCCAAGCAATGAAAAGGTGTCTAACCCTAAACCCCAAAGAGATGGTGGTAAGTCTTTGATGCCTACTTGTACTAAATGTGGGAGAAATCATGATGGGAAGTGTGTAGCGGGCTCTAATTCTTGTTTTAGGTGTGGTAAAATGGATCATAAAATAAGGGATTGCCATTCGGTTACTATAAATTAGGGAGACATTGATCGTAGGGAACAAAACTACCCTTCTCCCGTCCTAGTTTCTCTGGTGGAAATGCTCCTAAGCAAAACTATTTATATACTCTCAAAACTAGAGGTAATCAAGAGAGCTCCCCCGATGTGGTGACGGGTATGTTAAAAGTCTGTCAATATAATGTGTATGCTTTGCTTGATCCTAATGCTACTTTGTACTTTGTGACTCCCTTAGTGGCTATGAGATTTGATATGCTTCCCGATGTGTTATTAGAACCTTTTTTTCTGTTTCTACCCCTTTTTGTAATTTTGTGGTGCCTAAGAGAGTCTATAGGAGATGTCCCGTTTCCTTATCCCATAGAGTCACTTTTATAGATTTAGTTGAACTTAATATGATAGACTTTTATGTTATTTTGTACATGGATTAGTAGCATTCTTGTTATGCCTCTATTGATTGAAGCATGTTCATCAATTCACCTCATGAAGTCAAACATGCAATCATCATACTAAAATGCAAATCAACATGAGGAACATATAAATCATGAAAACTCAATTTATGCTTAACATTAATTCTCACAAGAACATACACAACATAAGGAAATCATGGAAAACTCATACAATACACATGACTCCCAAAACAGTAAAACTCAAGAGGAACTACTTACCTCAAGCTTGAACATGAGTATAAGGAAAAAGACGAGGATAGTGGGACTTCATATCCTCCTCGGCCTCCCATGTAGCACCCTCAACTAAGTGATTCCTCCATAGAACCTTAATAGGAGCTACTTCCTTGTTTCTCAACCTCTTAACTTCCCGGTCAAAAATCTCTACCGGAACCTCTTCATAGGATAGACTCTCATCAACTCCTAAACCCTCCAAAGGAATGATGGATACCGGATCACCAATGCACTTCTTAAGCATGGAAACATGAAACACCGGGTGAACTAGGGCCAACTCATTTGGCAAGTCTAATTCATATGCAACATTCCCAACACGTTTTAAGATTTTGTATGGGCCCACTTACCGGGGAGTAAGCTTCCCTTCCTTACCAAACTTCATCACACCTTTCATAGGTGATATTTTCAAGTAGACCCAATCACCAATCTCAAATTCAAGATCCCTCCTTCTAATATCGGCATAAGATTTTTGCCGACTTTGGGCCGTCTTCAACCTCTCTCTAATGAGTCAAACTTTTTCAATGGCATCATAAACTAGTTCGAGACCAATTAGAGCAAACTCACTTACTTCAAACCAACCAACCGGAGATTTACACCTCCTCCCATATAGTGCTTCAAACGGAGCCAAGGTAATGCTTGCGTAACTATTGTTGTAGGCAAATTCTATCAATTGGTGATGGTTATCCCATTTTCCCTTGAAATCAATCACACACGCCCTCAACATTTCCTCTAAGGTTTGAATGGTGCATTCCGCTTGACCATTCGTTTGAGGAATCAACGCGGTACTAAGTTTAACATGGATACCAAGCCCTTCTTGGAATGCCTTCCAAAAATGTAAGGTAAATTGAGTACCCTGATTAGAAATGATAGACAAGGGAACCCCATGCAACATCACTATTTCCTTAATGTACAACTTGGCACAGTCTTCCGCCGAAAAAGAAAACTTGACAAGAATGAAGTGGGCTGATTTTGTCATCCTATCAACGATGACCCAAATAGAATCATGTTGCCTTCGAGTACGAAGAAAATCCACCACAAAGTCTATATTCACCTCCTCCCACTTCCAAGTGGGAATATCTATATCTTGGAACAAACCTCCTGGTTTTAGTTGTTCGTCCATAACTTGTTGACAATTCGGACATTTGGCCACAAAACCTGCTATATCCTTTTTCATGCCATTCCACCAATAGACTTCCCGTAAATCACGGTACATATTGGTGGCTCCCGGATGAATAGAATATCGCGAACCATGAGCGTCTTCTAAAATTTTCTCTCTTAAGCCATCAACATCTTGAACACATAATTTACCTTGGTACCTCAGCACTCTATCTCCCCTTTTGGAGAAAGCCTCAAAGGACTTGTTGAGTACTGATTCTTTCAACTCCATTAGTATAGGATCAAGGTGTTGTTTAGACTTGACATTAGTCTATCTTTCAATTCTTGGAAGCTTTTATCACAAGCCTCCGACCACACAAACTTAGCTCTCTTTTGAGTAAAAGTCGTCAATGGAGAAACAATGGAGGAAAAACCCTCAACAAACCTCCTATAATAATCGGAAAAACCCAAAAAGCTTCTAATATTAGTAGGAGTTAGAGATCTAGGCCAACCCTTGACCACATCCGTCTTATTAGGATCAACATCAATATCCATGCTCGACAGAATATGACTAACGAAGGCAACCGGCCTTAGCCAAAACTCACATTTACTAAACCTAGCATATAATTGGTGGTCTTTAAGGACTTGCAATACAATCCTCAAATGATCTATATGTTCACCCTCACTTCTTGATAGATCAAAATATCGTCAATAAAAACTATCACAAACGAATCAAGATATTGCCTTAACATCCTATTTACTAGGTCCATGAATGCCGCCGAGGCATTTGTTAGCCTAAAAGACATAACCAGAAATTTGTAGTGACCATACAGAGTCCTAAAGTACGTCTTAAGAATGTCAACCCCTCTTACTCTTAGTTGATGGTAACCCGAATGATCTATTTTTGAGAAATAGTTAGCCCCTTGGAGTTGATAAAACAAATCGTAAATCCTAGGAAGTGGATACTTATTCTTTATAGCGACCTTGTTCAATTGGCGGTAATCAATACACATCCTAAGGGACCCATATTTCTTCTTTACAAACAATACTGTTGCACCACATGGAGATATACTTGGTTGAATAAAATCCTTGTCTAACAAGTCTTTGAATTGTTCCTTCAATTCTTTCAATTCGGCTGGAGCCATTCGATAAGAAGGAATGGATATGGGTTGTTTATCTGGCAAAAGATCAATGTCGATGTCTATTTCCCGTTTGGGAGGAATGCCGGGTAAGTCATCGGGAAATACTTCTGGAAACTCACTCACCACGGGGACCGACTCTAAAGAAGGAGTCTCGGACTCAACGTCCATAACCCTAACAATGTGGTAAATGCACCCCTTGGAGATCATTTTTGTAGCTTTTAGACATGAAACAAAACGACCTCTAGGGATAAAATTCCACCCCTTCCCTCTTCCCACGGGGAAAGCAACCCTCATGTTTCTTGCCACACTTGGCCCAATAGGCCTTGTCATAGAAGAGCCACTACTATTGCTTCCTTGAGGCTTAGGGCTAGGTACCCTATCTCTTTGAACCCTTGGAGGACTAGAGGAGCCTTGGTTGGAGAACCTTCTCTTGAACCTTGGTCGCCCTTGACCCTCAGAATTACCCTTTGAAGAATTCCCATCATCGGTCCTTGGCCTCTTCACATCTCTATGCTTTTCTTGGAGTTTCTCATTCTCCATTTGCTTAACATATACCATAACATGGGATATATCCATGTTATCATGAAGCATATCCAAATGGCATTCTTCTCTCACCAAACTAGACACACCCGTTACAAATCTACTCATCTCATCTCTAGGCTCCGCCACCAAAGATGGAATATACTTGGACAATTCGGTAAACTTTAGAGAGTATTCTTCAACACCCATACCTCCTTAATGAAGGTTGACGAATTCCTCCACCTTGTCTTACCTCTTCCCACGAGGAAAGAACCTATCAAGTAACGCTTTCTTGAACACTTCCCAACCTATGGGACCCACTCCTTCTAGCCTCTTTTTCTTCCATTGAGTATGCCATACTTGGGTAACACCCTTAAATTGATACCCAACTAGCTCCGCTTTCTCTCTAGAAGTAACCCCCATAGCATCAATTATCTTGTAGATCTCTTCCACGAACTGTTGAGGGTCTTCACCCACTTTAGACCCAAAGAACTTAGGAGGGCTCATCCTCGTGAAGTCTCTCAACCTTGAAGCCAAGGTGCTCTCATTAGGGTTCACATGAGCTCTAGCATCCCTAGTGACTTCAGCCGTTAAAGCATGAGTCAAGGTTTGGAGATCCGACCTTATTTCCACATTTTTCATAGCCCCATCATCATTAGGAGCTTGAGAAACTTGAGGCTCTTGAGGACTTTGAGGATCTTGGGGAGGAACTCCCTCATTCACGATCTCTTCTTCCATCCTTCTTGTGGCCGCCCTTCTTGTAGTCATATCCTATATGCACAAGAAAAGGGTTAGGAAAATGACTTCATTGAGTTAAAAATACACGGCACGACTAAAGAGTAATGAAAGAAGTCAAAGTTCCTAAACATCTTATAGCCTCTCATTCATAAGTTTGGCGCGCTTCACACCGATGAACAAGACTGTACCACGGTGTATGAAACATCAACCTAGAATCATTCTAAACCTTGTTCTCTTATTACCAAGTTTGTCAAGACCCAGGGGTACCCCCTAGACATCACACGACATACTTAACCCTTAAGGGGTATCATACAAGCCCTTAGCATAATCATGAACATAGGCATATAGATGCAGAATTCTGTCACGACCCGGAAGTACCCCCAAGTCGTAACATGTGTACTCGACCTCTCGGAGGTCTAATACAAGCCTCTTAGCATTCATTCATCGCATTTGGTAATAAAAACTGTAAGGAATAAAAACACTTTTTAAAAAAAATCCAAAATACTCATAAAATCTTTCAAATGTAAAGAAGTAGAATTTCTACGTCTCATGTACCATATTAGACACGAATAGAACATCTTAGGGACACAGTCCTTTACAACAAAATAGAAGTCTTATACAATGTCTAAATGGAAATACTACAAAGGTAACAACTATGTCCTCGAATATATGAGGACATACCAAGCTTCTTGAGAAGAGTTAATATCCCAAGCTTCCTCAAAAGATCTCCTCACTTTCCACCCCTTACACTTGTAACAATAGAGATATATGGAATTAGTACAATAAGTACTAAGTATGATGACCATGCAAGAAAACATGCACAACGGACATTTACAAGGAATGTATGCTTTTAAGACCTTCTTTAACAAACCTTTGCAACCACAAGCATAAACCCAC
Source organism: Solanum piurae (assembly GCA_029582685.1). Lineage (NCBI taxonomy): Eukaryota > Viridiplantae > Streptophyta > Magnoliopsida > Solanales > Solanaceae > Solanum > Solanum piurae. The sequence continues at coordinate 10,228 of JAJOOO010021628.1, forward strand.
ATTTCAAGTCACCATTCACAAAT
>JAJOOO010021634.1:0-10267 GCA_029582685.1 Solanum piurae
AGACACCCTTTTTGAACGATTGAACTTGAGTTTGCTTGAGGACAAGCAAAAGTTTAAGTTGGGGGTGTTGATGAGTCCACAAATTGGACTCATTTAGGGCTATATTTTGATAGAATTAGTGTCCTCAAATGCATATTTTATCTCAATATATGAGAAAACCCTTAAGTTTCAGGTATTTGGAGTTTGAAGGAAAGCATAGACACTACTTAGCAAAAAAGGAACAAAGGCAGCTGAAAGAACAAAGAAATGAAGATTTGAGAATCGCTGAACCCATTCGGCAAGTCGCCAAAAGGTCTTATCATCGCCTTTTGTTCCAGTGTCCTGATCATTGAAGGAAATGATCAAATCGGCGGTGAATAGGAGCAGTAAACGTATCGCTGAGCAGTTCCATGGAGCTGTACTATGTCACCCAATGATCCAAACTACAACGATGCTGAAGGATAAAGCAAGACGACGATGAAACCTACCAAAGGGCGGATTGCCGAGTTGATCGGTGATCCTGACTAACGACGCCGAATGATCTGCTGCAGCGCAACTTTTTGAAAACTGTAAATACTCGTTGAAGAGTTGTAGCTTAGCATCATATTTTTAATATAGAATTTGGACTTGGGTCTTGTGAATTCTTCACTCTTGGCTTGTTTTGAGAGTTAAATCTTCATACTTATTTGAATGCAAACTCATACTGGTATAAATTTCTATCTCTTTTACATGTCTAGCTAAAACCCCAATTCTTGAGGTGTGATTTTGTAAATATGGGTTAGATTATCTGTTGGGTCTTGCTTATTGATGATTTATTTGTTGTTTAGATGTGATTTCGTGTAGTAGTTGTGGTGGAACTTCATGAATTTGTAGTTGCAAATACGATTTCACCTTTGTGTTTTTGGCTTGCTCGAGAGAGAGGTCATAAAACTAAGACTACTAAATTGATGGCCAGTGGGAGTGGGTCGACATGAGGTTCAACTCAAGAGAGTGAACCCTAGTCCTTGTCCCACACACTCAGCTCGAGAGAGTGAGTGGGCTAAGGTGGAGGTTGTTCTTCATGCAACAAGTGGGTGTCCGAGAGGAACCCATTTGATGCGTGGTAAGTTGCTCGAGAGAGAATTTACCCCCTCTATAGTCTAGCTTAGTCACAAATATTCAACGGATTTATTATCAAAAGCATGTACCCAATAGTATAGTTTATCCCGTATTCCTATCACATCCCAAGAACCCCATCTCATTTATTAGTACTCTTTGCATTTTAGCTTTCTTTTACTTACTTGTGACAAAACCCCATCGTTAATTGACACTTTTGTGTCACTCCTTAGATTTACTATGTTTGTTTTCGATAATGTTTTCAGCTATGACTAATTTGAACTTAATTTTATTTTTCTACTTATTCTAAAAACCACTCCCTGTGGGAACGATCCCATCCCTTGGTTGGGTTACTTTATTATTGTACTATCGTAGACACCTGCATTGGAATTTGTGTCTTGATTATGCAAACATTAGTTTTCTCCCAAGGGGGATATGGGGTGCTTATTTATCAAGGTCGGTTATGTGTTCCGAATGTTGATGACTTGAGGGAACAAATTTTAGAGGAAGCCCATAGTTCTCAGTATTCTATTCACCTGGGAGCCACCAAGATGTATCGTGATATAGGAGAGGTCTATTAGTGGAATGGGATGAAGAAATATATTACGGGATTTGTGGCCAAGTGTCCTAATTATCAAAAAGTGAAAGTTGAGCACCAAAGGCCGGGAGGTTTGTCCAAAGACATTGATATTCCTACTTGGAAGTTGGAAGACTTGAACGTGGACTTTATAGTTAGTTTGCCTCGCACCTGGCGACAACATGACCCTATATGGTTAATAGTAGATCAAATGACAAAATTGGCTCATTTCCGTCATGTCAAAGTTTCTTATTCAGCGGAAGACTATGCTAAAATGTACTTGATAGAGATGGTAAAATTGCATGACATGCCTTTGTCTATCATTTCCAATCTTGGTACCCAATTCACTTCTCAATTTCGAAAGTCATTCCAAAAGGGTCTTGGTACCAAGGTTAATCTTAGCATGACTTTTCATCCTCAAACCCATGGGCAAGCGGAGAGTCCTATCCAATTTTTGGAAGACATGTTAAGGCCTTGTGTGATTGATTTTAAGGGTAATTTGGATGACCATTTGCCATTGATGAAATTTACCTATAATAATAGCTATCACTCGAGTATTAGTATGGCTCCCTTTGAGGCTCTTTGTGGTAGGACGTGTAGATCTTATATAGGATGGTTTGAGGTTGGTGAGGTTGCTTTGATAGGGCTCGAGTTAGTTCATAAGGCTATTGAGAAAGTTTGACTCATTAGAGAGAGATTGAGAACCACCCAAACTCGACAAAAGTCGTATACCGATGTTAGAAGGAGAGACCTTGAAGTTGATGTTCTTGATTGAGTTTATTTGAAAATATCACCCATGAAGGGTGTAATGAGGTTTGGTAAGAAAGGGAAACTCAGTCCCTATTTTGTAGGCCCATATCAAATTTTAAGGCGTGTTGTTAAGGTTGCATATGAGCTTGATTTTCCAAATGAATTGGCATCGGTGCATCTAGTTTTCCATGTGTCTATGTTGAAAAAGTGTGTTGGAGATCCGAAATCCATAGTTCCCCTAGAAGAGTTAGAAGTGAAAAAGAACCTTTCTTATGAAGAAGTTCCGGTTGAAATTCTAGACAAGAAAGTTAAGAGATTAAGGAACAAAGAAGTTGCTTCCGTGAAAGTATTATGGAGAAACCATCTAGTTGAGGGTTCTACTTGAGAGGTCGAAGTTGATATGATGTCCCGGTATCCTCATCTTTTTCCTTCTCTAGCTTTAGGTAATGAATTTCCTCTTGGTTTGCTTGTGTTTGAATTCATGTGTGTTTTATGAGTTTCTATGATTTCCTTAAATTTTTGCATGTTCATGAAAAAGCTTAAGTTTTAAAAGAAAATGGCTTTTGTGCATTATTTTCCTCATGTTGTTGAGTATTGAGTATGAGTTGCTTATACACTTCATGAGATGAGTTGCAGAACATGCCTTGACTCGGAGTGGAGATCCCCTCCTTGAATTTGTATTTTTTTAGATTGAATTGCATATGAGCTCCATGAGATTGTGAAGAGCATTGTTTTTGAGTTGGAGATGATAGTTCCTCCTTGAACATGAGAAATTTGAAAATTTCTTGCATATTGGGTTGTTAGGTATAGTTCCTACTTCCTTATGGTGCATTGAGTATGTTTAGCCTGGATATGAAGATCCTCCTTAGTTGTGTGCATTTAGATGAGTTGCATGCATGGTGGGCTGCTAGTCTTGAGTCGTTTCATTTAGAAACGTACTTAGAATCTCATTCGAGGAGAAATGATCCCAAGGAGGAGATATTGTAACGCTGCATAGCCTAAAGATGGAAACCTAGCAAATTTTTGAGAACCTACAGTGTCACCCATGTGGGCCAACCATGCCCCGTGGTAGGACCCACTCCCCGTAGGTGGCATCGTGGGTAGGGTATCAAGGACACTGCCAGAAGCAGTGAACCACGGCCAAGACCCATGCCTCATGGAGGGGTCCACGGCTCACGGTTGGGGTGAGTCTTGAATGGATCGAAAATCTCTAACCACGAATGACGCTTGATCACGATGGACCGTAGGTCCATTCATGGTCTGTCAGTCATGGTTTCATGGGTTAGGCCTAGTCTGTTAAGTTAGGTACTTATGGGTCTTTTCCGGTTTTAATTAAATTGAAGTGGTGTTGTTTTACCTAAGTCTAAAACACTTATATAAGGATTTTTAACCCCCAAAACCCCTCATTGAAGTCATTCTCTCAAAACCCAGAAAAAAACCCAAAACTCCTCTAAAATATTCTCTCTCTAGAAGGTGGAAGAAGAAGAAGGAGATTCAAGCTAGGTCAAGATCAAATTTCCCAATCTTCAAGCTTTTGTGGGCATTGTGATTAAGGTATGGTAGTATTCATCCATGGATAGCTTTCATCCATGGAGTCCTCTCAAAATCTCCAATTTCAAAAGATAGAAATCCCCAATTGTAAGGGTTTGATTCCAAAGTCATGGGTTCCTTTGAAACTTGATTCTAATGGTTGAATTATGTTATTATAAGCATGAATTGATGATTTCCTATGAGTTTTATGAGGTATCCCCAAGAACCCATGAAATTCCCATATTTCTCAAAGTTGATGATTCAATGTGGGTTTTTGTTGATGAAAGAGGAAATTAATGAATCAATGCATGAGGTGATAGAATCACATGAATTATAATGATATCCATGTCTTATGATTTAATTCTAGATGTGTTGATTGAAATTATGTTCTGAACCTCAAGGAGGTAAAGTATGAGATTATGCATGTTTTATGAAGTTTATGTAAATGATTTAAGAACACTTTGAGAGTGAAGTGTTAATGATTATATTGTTGTTGTAGGCTGATTGAAAGGTTATTCTCATGAATTCATAATGAACATAATGTGAAAGGTTTTCTCATATAATGAACATTGTAAGGTTCAAAAGTTTTCTTACCTAATTGAATCAAAGGCTAAAGAGACATCATAAATAGATCATGGATAGTGATAGTTACTCACGCATAGTCTAAATGAGTTAAGTTAATGATGTACCTCTAATCGGTAGGACAAGGGCACCCTTTCATGAGTAACTAAAAAGAGCTATTCTAATAATGAACCTTGAATTTGTAGGCCAAGGGAACCCTTTCAGGAGTAATGATGTAAATAAAGAATTAAGTACTCCATGGTAATTTAATGCTTAGCACTAAGTGGCTATTGTATGAGATGGGAGCTCTCCCATAGTAAGGCCAGTTTCTAGAAGCAATTTGTTGAGATGAAAGCTCTTGCATAATAAGGTTGGGTTTCTAGTAACAATCTCCTTATCCAATAAACTATGTGGCCCTGTAGGATATCCAGCTAGTGGATCAACCTAAGCTAAGAGTTACCGGTTCTACCTTAGGCAAGTAGACCAACCCTTTTCGGTGTGGGAGTCACATGATTCCATGTTAAAGCTCACATGGTCTCATGTCGGTTAAGGCTTATTTCCCACAATAACAAGATGTTTAATGATGAACTAAGGCATGCTTGAAGAATTATCCCATGAGTGTTCAAAGGCTTTAAATATGTTGCTAGTTTGCATTAAAGATGATGTTATGACTTATGTTTTCCAACTATCTCTATGATGATGTTTACACTTGGTAAATTGCATGCTCTGAAATGAAATGTCCCTTTTTACATGTTTCAAGTGTTTTTATGGATGGTTACCATACTTGGTGCATTTTTGTGCTAATGCCTACTTTAGCCTACATTTTCCCCAAGTGTAGGGTCTGGTACTCGAGCTGATCATTCTTGAGGCTAGAGCTTGGATTTGTTGTTTTCCCGAGCTTGGTGAGTCCTCATAGTTCGAGGACGGACTTTCATATGTCTAGTTGCTTTCATGTACTTTCTCTTTTTTAACATGTTGTATGGGCTAGGCCCTATTTCATTCACTATTGTAATTGATGGCTATGATGAGACAAAGTGTCTAGACTTCCTCTTTCTTTTATGAAAAACTTTTTAGACTTTAAATATTGTTTTACTCTAAATTGTTCTATTTCTTATGTTATGAGGACTAAGTGGCTTGTATGGAGTCCTTCGGGGTTCTATATGCCTTGTTACATCTAGGGGTACCCCTAGTTCGTGATAGTCTCATATGCCATGTCTAGTACAGTTTTTTTCATGAGTGTGAAGTGCGCCACATTTATGAATGAGAGGCTACAAGATGATTAGGAAACTCCACTTCTTTCATTACTCTTAAGTCGTGCGATAGAGTTCAACTCTATAAGGTTTCTCTCATAATCCTTATCCTATGTTCTTCGAGATATGGCGACTCAAATAGATTATACTAAAAGGAATGTGAGGTAGAATGCGAGACAAGGAGCTCCTCCCCAAGCTCCTCAAGTTTTGGTCCATCATTTGGACAAGCAAGTATCGAATGCAGAGTTTAGGGTTGTTTTTCAAGTGTTGGCACAACCTATAACGGCCCAAGCCAATAGGGAGGTTGTTGTTCCCGTGAACCCAAATATGGATACGATGGCTTCTAGAGTGAAGGACTTCACAAGGATGAATCCTCCAGAGATTCATGGTTCTAAGGTTGAGGAAGATCCTCAAGAGTTCATTGATGAGGTCTATAAGATTTTGATGATCATGGGAGTTACGCTAGTGGAAAAGGCAGAGTTGGTCTCTTATCAACTAAAAGGTGCGGCTCAAATATGGTATAACCAATGGAAGGAAGATCTCTAAGGGTTGCATTTCCCATCTAGTCAGGGTGATGGATGTAGATTCTGAACCCTACGCTCGAGTCGGTCCCGTTGTTAATGAGTTTCTGGAAGTATTCTTAGATTACTTACACGGTATTCCTCCCGAGCGGAAAATAGACTTCGGTATTAAACTTCTCCAAGATACGCAACCTATTTCTATTCCTACTTACCATATGTCTCCGGCAGAACTTAAGGAGTTGAAAGAACAATTAAAAGATTTGTTGGATAACAGTTTCATCCGACCAAGTATCTCTCCATGCGGTGCTCCAGTTTTGTTTGTTAGAAAGAAAGATGGTTCTTTTCAGACGTGTATCGACTATCGTCAGCTGAACACGATGACCATTAAGAATAAGTATTCTCTTCCAAGGATAGATGATTTATTTGACCAACTTCAAGGATCAAGTTATTTCTCTAAGATTGATCTCTGATTGGGTTATCACAAATTTAGGGTGAAGGAAGATGACATTCCAAATATGGCTTTTTGAAATCGGTATGGTCATTATGAGTTTTTGGTAATGTCGTTTGGGTTGACTAACGCTCCGGCAACATTTATAGATGTGATGAATAGGGTGTTTAGACAGTACCTTGAAATGTTTGTGATTGCATTCATTGATGATGTTTTGATATAATCTAGGAGTAAGAATGAGCATGTTGATCATTTGAGGATCGTGTTGCGAATTCTTAAGGACCAACAACTTTTTGCAAAGTTTAGCAAATGTAAATTTTGGTTAAGGTCCGTAGCTTTCCTTGGTCACATTGTTTTTGTCACGACCCAGGCGTACCCCTAGACGTAACATGGCGTACTTGACCCCGAAGGGGTCTCATACAAGCCCTTACCATCATAACATAGGTAATAGAAAAAAAAACCGGGTAAATTTAAAACTTTTACAATGAAGTCATTTTTCATAAAATCAAGCAGAAATCTTTACTAAACCTTTGTCTCAAACCATCTATTAAACTCTTGAATAAATGTCTTGGGATGCAGCCCATACAAAGTCTAAAACATAAAGAAATGACATAAAGGAACAATGGGTTTGTCCTCGAAGCTATGAGAACTCACCAAATCTTCAACTCTTCTTGCACCTTAGAACCTAGCCTCCAAAGAAACTCAATCTCCAAAACCCTACATTTGATTAAAATGTAGGGAATACGCGTCAGTACAAAATGTACCAAGTATGATAGATAGCACAACACCATAAGAGCATCTCAAAATGGTTAGGCAACATAAGACATAAACATAAGAGATAATAACATAATCATAGCATAACCAACATAGTCATAGCATAATCATCATAGTCATAGCATAATCATCATAGTCATAGCATAATCTCCAACATAATCAACATATAAGAATAAGTCAACATAAGACATAGTTAATGAGCATAAGAGATAAGTCATAATCATAATAAACCAAGTCTTCAACATAAGCATCACATAAGCATAATTGGCTCTTAGTCATCTCTACCATAATAGAACCATTCTCAAGTAACCTCAAAAGCATACAAATGCAAAGCATGAATAACATTCCATAATACCACCCAAGCCAAGTATCCCTTTTTGGTCATCTTAATCCTAGCCTATATACATGGTCAACTCTTAAAATCTTCTTACCATAAGGGAACCATACTCCTAAGTAATCTCAAAGCACACTTATGCAATGTATGAAAGGCATCCCATACTACCCTTCACACTAAGCATAACCTTGAAGTCATCATAGTCATATTTACCCTATTTTGGTCTCATTACTAGCTTACTTCATATAGACAAGGGAACTATCACCTTATTCAATCATATCATGTAAAGGAATGCAACTATAGCACAATCCTATCTAAGCATACCTCATATAAGAGAAACACCTCATGAGTCACCTTCAGGTAAGCTCGTTCCATGCATGAACAAGACCCCATAATTCTACCCATGCTAAGCTAGACATTTAGGTTCATCATTCATGTTCATCATCTCTTAACATCATAAAGACAAGGGCAATCACCTCTTAGTTATGCATGAAGTGGTGAGGTAGCTAGACCTACTATCCAAACTTATCATGCTCATGTCCATAAATGCAAGGGGGATTCACCTCAAGGCATAAATTTTTAGTTCATCATGAAGGACAAGGGAAGTCACCTCAAGCCACACATATCGTGGAATCATAAAGACAAGGGTATTCACCTCTAGTCACACAAATCATGAATCATAGGTATTCGTATCCATGTTCATTATTATAGGTATTCGCCTCCATATTCATTTTAAGGTAATATAGGTATTCGCCTCCATATCCATTTTAATGTGTAATGTGGGTATTCGCCTCCACATCACCACATAAGGATCATAGGTAATCGCCTCCATGACCAACATAAAGGCTAATGGGTAATCACTGCTTGCCTTGGGAGTCATACATATATGAAGGGTAATCACCTCACACTCCCAATAACTAACTATTTAGTAATAAGGGAACTCACCCCACATTCATATCATGTAAAGGTCATTTAGGGGAATCACCAGAATCCTCATCACATTTCATAGTCCTAAGACTTAGATTCATTTTAGGTGAGCAAACCTTTCAACCTAGAATCATTCTATGTGAGAGAACCTTCCATGTCATATCATATTCATGCATAATACCATATCTAGAATTCTACATTAGATTTTGTTATCCTCATGACTCAAGTGATTCTATCACTTTGTGCACTTAAGCACTCATAATGTAGATTAGGTACGTATAGGACTTCTACCATAATTCTATACTTTAATCTTCTAATCTCACATATAAACTTTACTCTCAAAGCCTTAACATTCATAGTTCATCATATTGGATTTACCTTCAAACCCTAGTGATCAACATTCATGGCTTCAAGCCTCTTTCTTAGAGCTTTACTTCTTATTAGCATCTTTATACCTAGATTTAAGGTATTCTAATCATATTCATCATTACTAGGTGATTCTAGTCATAATTGATCATAAAGGTTCAATTCTTACTTTACATATCAAGATTCATCATATACAATAGAGTCTAGTTGAATTCATGATTATATGTTACTAACTTTGAACCATTACTACACATGACATTGATTTAGGAAGATCACTCATGAATCTTCAATTTCACCTCTAATGGCATAATCCCACAAGATATTACATTTATCAAATAGACTAGGGTTTACCATAGAAATCACATGAATTCATCATAATATCACAATTCAATGTCAATACAATCATAATTAGGTATTATCCACTAGATTGGAATCATACCTAATCCCTACCCACAATGCAAGAACAACCCTAGCTAGAATTGGGGTTTTGCCTTTACAATTTAGGAGAAACAAAAATCCGGGAAAAATTATGGGCTATGTCCCGCTAGAGCGGACCAAATGACGCTAGGGTGGTGCTGCCAGAATGGGATAAGCTGGCGCCAGGGTGGGATAGGCGAGGCAGAATGTAGATACGAGAAATCTTATTTTTCCATCTTCCTAAAATACCTAAATAAGTCATAAAACATGCTAGAAACCTTAGAAAAGCATCTCAAAGATTGGGAAGGAAGGAGAGAGATTTCTAGCATGAAGATGTCAATGGATTGCAAATTTCTGGTCAAGATCACTGTCACAAAATTTTGGAAACAAGATGTAACAACCCGAGAGCACCCCCTAGCCGTTACATGCGTATTCGACCTCTCAGAGGTCTTATACAAGCCTTAGCATTCATTCATCGCATTGATCATAAAAATCACTAAGAATTTAAAACGTTTATTCAATAACATCAATACGCAAGCGGAACCTACTAAGTCTCTTTAGCCAATCTTAGACAAGAACTTGAAACGTACTAAGGGACACGGCCCTTTACAATGAAATGAAACTTAAGTGTCTATTACAATGACTAAGAAACTTCTAAACATAGTCCTCGAATCTTGAGGACATACCAAAGACTTGGAAGAGTGAAGCAATCCAAGTAACTCCAAAGCACAATCTCCT
>JAJOOO010021635.1:0-11423 GCA_029582685.1 Solanum piurae
ATGGACACAAATCGATCTTGCAAGAAAATCAATTTTGTCATCAATAGGATCAACTAGTGTTGGTACTTATGCTTAACAAACACTCAATGGACACAAAATTTTTATCACAAAGTTAATTGAGTTCAAAGTTCAATTATTAAGTTCAAATTAATTGAGGTCATCAAGAATTAGTTATTAAGTTCTAAGTTCAATGTTCAAGTTCTAAATTCAAGTTCATATCAAAGTTCTAAAATTAGTTATTAATAAGCTTCAAATCCAAAAATTAGCTAGTTATTATGTTCAAGTTCAATAACTATATTCAAGTTCTAATTAAGTTCAACAACTTCAAGTTCTAATTAAATTCATCATATATATCCAATTTCTAAAATTAGTTATACATAAAATTCTAATTCAAGAATTAATAAGTTATATTCAAATTTCAAAATCAAGTTCTAAATCTAACTTCAATTCATCAAATTCCAATTCATCTAGATTAACACTCCACTAACTTATAACAGTCAATCAATCCTAACTAAAATCAAAAAGCCTAAATCATTCACTAACTAACTAACAATCAATCAAACTTATAACAATCAATAAAAAACAAATTCAATACTAATTAAAAAAAATCAAAAACCCTAAATCATTCACTTACTAATTAACAATCAATCAAACTAACAATCAATAAAAAATTAATTCAATAAACTAATTAACAAATTCAATACTCAAATTGAAAAAATTAAAAATAATTTCATGATGAAACCCTAACCTTGAATTAAAGGAGAAGGACAGTGGGCTCGGGGTCGATGGTGGGAAGCGGTGGCGTGGGCAGCGACGTTGTGGGAAACGACGACAGGCAGCGTCGGCGTCGGCGTCTAGAGAGAGGAAGAGAGAAGAAAAAATGGGAGATTTCGCGTTTGGTAGTGCAGATATTTTAAAGAAAGCGACGGACAGCGTCTCTATGTCCGTCGCTTTTCAAAAAAAATGTTTGACCAACATTTTGACCAAAAAGCGACGGACTAAGAGACACTGTCCGTCGCTTTCTTAAAATATTTTACTTGATATTTTGACCAAGAAGCGACGGACATAAAGATGTTGTCTGTCGCTTATTTAAAAAATAATTAAACAATTCAAATTAATAAAAAGCGACGGACTGTGTGGCTTTTTTTTAATTTATAAATAATTATTTTTAATAAAAAGCGACGGACTGCATCGCTATCTATATAAAATAATTAATTATTTATTATATATATATTTGGTGCAAAAATCAGCGAAAAAAAGCGATGGACGGATTAAAAAGCGACGGACAGTGTGGCTAAGTCCGTCGCTTTTTGGAGTGACGCCGTCCGTTGCTTTTACTTCCGTTGTTTTTTAGTAGTGAAAGGTTTGAAGAAGACTGTAGAATATTACTTGGAAGGCCTAGACTTGTACAAAATTCTAGAAGAGTGGCCTATTTGTAAATATGTAGGGACTTGTATAGCAATTTGTTTTTGCACTTTAGCCCTTAGGTGTGAAGTATACATAGGAGAGCATTCATTTGTAACAAATCCTGAAAAGCAAGAAATATTACAAGATTGTGAAAATATCGTAAGTTGTTGAGTGTCGTAGAGAGAGTTTAGCTGAAGTCGAAGTATGTGACATCCTTCTCTATATCAGCTAAAACAATGCTTCTTAGGCTTGAATCAACTTTATCTTCTGCTTTGTATATTACATCTCTGATCATCTTTTCTATAACCTTAAGAGTTTCAATGTTTTTGGCTTCCTTTGTCGTATCATCAAGAAAAACCTGCATAGCAGAAAGACTTTGATAGAGAGATTGAACATGTTGTTGTGTACAGCTTTAACAAACCAAAGATCGGTTAGGTTTGAAGAGTTGTTCCAATGTATACATAAGTGAAGAAAGAGCATCATATTTCTATTTATAAGTTTTAAGTATTATTTTATAAATTCCCTGATATTTAATTCCCGCGCGAAGCGCTGGTAATTTTACTAGTGTATACATAAGTGAAGAAAGAGCAGCATATTTCTATTTATTTGTTGGAATAACTAAAAGATAGAGTCTTGCAGATTTAATCTCTTTGATTTTGTCCAAATCGTTTACTTTTCCATCTCTAAATTTTTATAATTGGGGGACAAAGACATAGCATACTTACCCTTTATTATTTGTTTAGTTAAAAGAGATGATGCATGAGAACACAACCAATTATAAAACAAGAAAATCAAATTGTTTCACTTAATTAATACAGTTCTATAGATATGAGATGCACATGTACAGCCCAAGTTCTTTTCTATTTTATAATTGTGAGACAAGGTGTAGTGCACTCATTGAGTTCACCAGCAAGCCCCTGCAGTTTAAAATGATAATTAATCTGAATTTTGAAAAGTTCGTGTAGAAAATATATAATACGTTTTCATTATAATTTACAACCTTAAATAAATATATGTGTTGAAGTTAAAAAAAAGACACTAAGGATTCATTTTGTTCGTTGACAAAATTATTTAGTACTATAATTTTGTTAGTAATATATAAATGAAAGTATATTTTGATGTTTATGTTTCATACCCTCCAAGTGAATGACAACTGTTGTAAAGAAAAGAAACTAAAGGAGAAAGTGAACTGAAAAATAGAGCAAAAGAGAAGAAAAAGCTACTGTGGTCTTCTTTATTTCTGATGCAACTTGAAACTAAGAGGCCTGCCTATTAAATAGGCTTACAACGGAACTGAAATACTAAAATTTAGGTACCCACTAATAACTAATTAGCTATTAGTCTGGCACAATATCTAAGCTTACTAAAATAAAGGAAACTAAGATTTGGTCAAGTATCATTGAATCACTTGCCAACACTCCCCCCGATTCAAACATGCAAACTCCAAGTTGACCTCTGAAGAACTCATGCTTTGCTTAGGGAAGTGACTTCGTGAAGATGTCTTCTATTTCCTCGTTTGTAACACAAGACTTCAAAATAATTTCACCAGTAGAGACAAGACCTCAAATATAGTGATAGTGAAAAATTTCAGTTGCACCAGTTAGTTTTTGATTAAAATCTGCAATAAGTCTCCTTAACCAAATTGCTCGACAAGCTATAGAGGTTGCTACAATATATTCAACCTATGAATTTGATAAGGCCACCACTTCCTGCTTCTATGAACTCCATGAAACTGCTCCAGATCCAAGATTAAATAAGAAATCATGTGCTCTCTTTCTATCATAAATGATGCATGCATAATCACTACCAGTAAAGCCAATTAATGTGAAATTTATCATCTTAAAATACCAAAAGTCATGCTTTGTTGTCCCAGCTATATATCTCAGTACTCTATTTTTAGCTCCAAGGTGAAGCTTGCTTGGATTGTGCATAAATCTCGATTTGACTTTAACAGAGAAAGCAATGTATGGTCTTGTATGGAACAAGTAATTCAAACCACCAACCAAACTTCTAAAATAAGTCGCATTTTTCATTTCAAAACCATCTTCACGACAAAATTATCATTAATATTCATCGGCATTGCAGCAACTTTACAATTTACCATCGTAAACTCTTTCAAAAAAATTGTTGCATATTTTTTTGTTAAAGAAAGATGCCTTCAATTTCCTGTTTCACCTCAAGACAAAGAAAATAATGCTGCATACCCAAATCAGACATCTCAAATTTTTTATCATGCATTTCTTAAATTCAGTGACGATAGACTCACTCGAACCCATTTCTATCATATCGTCAACGTATAAACATACCACCAAAAAATCATTTTTACCTTCTTCTTTTACATAAAGAGTAGGCTCATTGTTACTTCTTTCAAAACCATTCTCATAGAAATATGAATCAATCTTAAAGTACCATGTCTGTGACGCTTGCCTTATGACATAGAGTGCCTTTTTAAAACTTGTAGATCTTATCTTCTTTGCCATTAACTACAAACCTTCAGGCTGTGAGGCATAGACCTCCTCTCTCAAATCACCATTTAGAAAGGCAAATTTATCATCGAATTGGTACAGTAGCTAATTTAAATTAGCAGCCAAGGCTAAAAAAGTTCTCACAGTTTTAAATAGGGCAACAGGAAAAAATGTTTCTTCAAAGTTAGTACCTTGTTGTTGGGAATAACTCTTTGCAATGAGACTTGCCTTGTGTTTTTGGATGTTGCCATCAACATATACTTTTAAATACACATTTGAGCCCAATAGCCTTCTTTCTTCCTTCTGTTGTTCATCTTGTATTCCTAAGATACTTAGAACAAAACTTTGAAGAACTTGGTAAGAAACAACAAAGGTTAAAGAATATTTTCAAACTAGAAAATTAAAACTAGTAGAGAAAATAGAATCAGAAACAGATTAGAAACAATACAAAAATATTTTTCTCAAAGAAAGAAAATCGAGCCCACTGAATGCACAGTGTCCCTTAAGGAAATTTTTCCCCTCAAGTACCCGAGGTTAATGGAATATATCCTCCTAGGATAGAACGATCTTATTCACCAATCTATCGGTACCTAAAACCACGGTGCCAGCGAACCACTCAAAGGCAGTAAAGTACACTTAGAATACTAGATTTAGTAGTAGTAGAAGAAGTCCAAAAAAATTCGTTGAACTAAAATGAGAGGAAATCCCTCAAATTATAGAAAACAAAGGGTAGTGTGAAAAGGTTCTTATTGTGCCTTACCGGAAAGGTTACAAACTTTTGGAAAAGTCACAATCTTTCGAAAAGGTCACAACCTTTCATAAAAGTCACAACATTTCATAAAAGTCACAACTCTTCATAAAAGTCACAACTTTTCATAAAATTCACAACTCTTCATAAAAGTCGCAACTCTTCATTTTCCATTCACACCTTTTAAAACCCAACAATCCCCCACATGAATGGTGAATGACTCCAAGACAAAGAAACGGACAAGTATGTGTACTTTACTAGCAAGAATTAATTGCATCTGGATAAGTAGATTTCCTCTTGGACTTTCCATAGTGAACATATGTCGGATATACTCGGTCAATCGGTAGATGCGATATCTTTGAACCGTCGAGCTTTGGTGTATACCTAGACAACCATATATCACACAATTAACCCTTTACCATTTATGGTTCTTACGGTTGTGTTCGTTTTAGCCATGAACACCTCCTGGTTTCATGAGTGTATAGAGAATAGGCTTTTGACAATAATTCTCTTTGAAATGGCTTACATTTCACACTCACATAGGTGATTTCTAACCGTGTCATCGCGTAGATACACTATTTGGTCAAGTCTGCCAAACCTAGCAAATCATTAAAAACTTTACGCTTTATTAACTCATTAACAATTCTTAATGTTTTAACCTCGTTCCTGAACATTTTCTTCATCATGAGAATGGATTGAGTTGATTGACAATGTCGAACCGTCAGTCATAACTTTGTTTTTCTCCTTGAATCTAGCTCTTGGGATCTCCAGTCTGCTAGATACAGTTACCGCCATGATGACTTGTCCTAAGACGTAAACCCATTCTCTTAGATGATCTTTCAACTTTCTCTCTAGTTAGGCCTTTTTGTTAGTTGATCCGACAAATTATCCTTTGACTTTACATAGTCAATTCAGATAATTCCACTAGAGAGTAGTTTTCTAACGGTATTATATTTATGTCTTATATGACGAAACTTTCTGTTATATATCATGCTCCATGCCCTACCTACTGCATATTGACTATTAAATTGTATGCATACTGATGCTAATGGTTTGGGTCAAAAAAGAATATCTATCAAGAAATTCCGGAGTCTTTCAACTTATTCACTGACCTTATCTAGAGCATCTAGCTCAGAGATAATTGTAGATATAATGATACATTTCTATTTTGGAAGATTTCCAATAGACTGCTTCTCTACCAAGAGTAAATACATATCCACTCGTGGATTTTACTTCATTTGTCCGGTGATCCAATTTGCATCACTATATCCTTTCAATATTGCTGGATATTGTTATAATGTAAGACGTAGTTTTGAGTATATCATGAATACCCCAAAACTCTGTTCATTTGTCATCCAATGAGTTCGATTGGGATCAGTCATGAACCGACTTAATTCATTAATAGCACATGCTATATTTGATCGTGCACACTTCATGATATACATCATACTTCCCAATACTCTAGCACAATCCAATTGTGAGTCACTTTCGCCTTCACTCTTTTGAAATGCAAAGCTCACATTTATTGGAGACTTGACATTATTGAAATCCAAATATTTGAACTAGTCAAGTACCTTTTCAATACAATGAGACCGTGACAATGCTAAACATTATGGAGTTCTAAGGATTCTTATACCTAAGATCGCATCAGCAACTCCAAGATGTTTCATAACAAACTTGCTTTCTAGCATACGTTAATAGCATTTATGTCATTAGTGTCTCTATTGATGATCAACATATCACCAATATACAAACAAACAATGACCTTGTGATTTTAATGTGAACACATTTATCACTTCCATCATTCTTAAATCCATTTGCCAACATGGTTTGGTCAAATTTCTTATGTCATTGTTTGGGTTCTTGTTTTAGTCCATAAAGTGACTTAACAAGTTTGCACACTTTCTTTTCTTTACCAGGAACCACAAAACCCTTGAGTTGTTCCATGTAAATTTCTTCCTCCGATTCTCCATTTAAGAAAGTTGTTTTTACATTCATTTGATGAATTTGGAGGTCATATACCGCAACTAATAATATTAACATCCGAATGGATATAATTCTAGTTAGTGATGAGTATATATTGACAAGATCAAGACATTGTTTGTGTCTAAAGCCTTTGACAAAAAGCCTTGCTTTATATTTGTCAACAGTTCCATCGACTTTCATTTTCCTTCTGAAGATTCACTTTGAACCCAAAGGTTTATTTTCTAGAAGAAGATCAATTAACTTCCAATATGGTTGCTCAAGATTGCATCAATCTCACTATTGACACCATCTTTCCAAAAGGATGAATCTACAGAAGACACAAGAATTGTTATAAAATTATATTCGAATGAATTAGATGTCCTTTGACATTTACCACGCCTCTGAATCTCTTTATTAAGTACATTCTATTTTTTCTTTCCAAGGTCTTTTAAACCCTTCACTAGACTACTCAAGTCTAATTTTACAGTCCACAATCATAGGTCCTATTTTAATCCTTTTAGGAATAGGAACTTGGACTTTGGCTAGACACCTCCACACTTTGAAGTATTTCAAGTTGGATTTCCTTCCTTTCCATTTCTCATATGGAATAGATTGTGCCCTGAACAAATAAAATTGATTTCTTTCTGAAAAGACAAAAAAAATTGTAGTTCCCTTTTATAGTAAGAATAGTTCCTCCACACAAGTTTTGTGGTAAATCTGAACTTATAAGTAATGCAGCCATCATTTTCTTCAAAGTTCGGTTTTTTTTTTTTTTCATTCTGCTATTCCATTAGATTTAGGTGAATAGGACAGTAGTTTGATGGATAAATCCATTTTCCAAACACCAACATGGGTTGTAGTGTACTGGTGGGAGTGCTTCACCGTTAACCAGAGATCTCGGGTTCGAGCCCTAGGTATGGAAAAAATCTTGTTGGGAGCGCCACCCTCGAATGGGCCCTGCAGTGCGTGATCCAGATTTAGTCGGAGCTCCAATGTGGACCCCGGACACCAGATGGGAAACCAAAAAAAAGAACATTTTCCAAACATAATTCTACAAAAGGAGATTTATATTCTCCATCCCTATCACTTCTTATGTTTTTCCCAACTGATTTTCAACTTCAATATTATTGTCTAGACATTTCTATTGCTTCATCCTAACCATTCAGCAAATATCAGTGTAAATCAACTCTAAGGGATTAGAATTCCTTTCAACAGATTTATAAGAATGCTCAGCATACTTAGATTCCACACACACATGATATTTTTATTTATTACACTCAGAGTTACACAAAACTTCTAAGTTGATCAGTTTTCCTTACAACAGTTTTTCTTACAAGGTTTTGTAATTGACGTGCCCCAAGTGTTCATGTCACCAACAGTTTGACTCAAACATGTATGAACAAATAAAAATATTGAGTTTGAAAAGCTCTCCGCGAGTTAGCTTTTTCTCACAAATATTTTGTTCCTATTTCTTACAATTTTGTGTGATACAACCATTGTTTAGAGTCATCACCTTGTCAAATGTCCTTTTCAGAAGGACCTTTCCATAACTTTCAATTTGATTGTTATAGAACTACCCATGAAAGAAGTTTCATCGGGTTCAATAAAGGCAATATAGTCCAAATTCTTCTTTTACAAAACATGACAAAGGACTATTCACCAATATTCATGTCTACACAAATAGTTACATTTAATAAACATATATTTTCATGAAAAATCATAACATTTTAAGTGACACTTTTTCATAAAAGAATTCAATCATTTTGAACAAGTATACATATAATTTGGTAGTTTAATACTAGTCATACCATATACTAGTAAAAGAGAAACTCAACGACCACAATATCAAATATACTCCAAGAATTTTATGGGTATAACATAATACAAAAGTATCATTGAATTTCATATCTTGTGCTCCAAATTTAAATTAGACACTAAGTCTAATTTTATCTTTGTCATAAACAAAGAACCCCCCACATTTTAAATATGATCTCAAAAATATTTTTCAGGTATTTGAAAATAGTTTTTCCACATATTTTTTTTCTCATGCTATCAAGGTATCATTCGCAACATGAAACCACTTTTGAAAATATTATTCTACAAAAGAATTATAGTGCTTCAATCCCATTTGACAATTTTTACACAATGTCAAAGTTCATTCCATAGAGGCACAAAATCACAAACTCTAAGTCACTAGTATTTTTCCTCTATCACAAATAGACATACCACTTAGTATTTCAAATGCTAACAATAAAGACAAAAATTATTGTACAATTTGTTTCTATATAACAGTGAAGTTTATAAGAAAATCAAAAGTACAACATTGATTTATTATGTGAAGTTTTCATATTCTTCAAACCAATTGCATAGTCTAATTTATCCAGAGTAGAAAACTACAAAAGTTTTTAGTCTACAAAAATTAGACACAGTCAAATTTCACATGGAGTACAAAACTACAAAAGTTTTTTTCAGTCTCCAAACAGAATTGAACATATTCATAGATTATCACATAGATATGCTTTTCTTTTCAAATAGTCTTTCAACTATAACATTTTGACATACTATTTTATCAAAAAAAAATGTGCATATCTCATTCTGCAAACTAAAGAATTTTAAAGGCAACAGTTTTTGCCAAGGAAAATACATTCAAAAAACCATATGGTTTGCAGATATTTTTCCAAAGATATACATGATAAATATCAAAACTGTCAACTTTTAGAAACTATTTTCCTCCTTAGATAAATAATAAGAAGTTTATCTAGTGTAATCTTTAACCGAAATATCACCAATTCTTCTAGTACATATTTACTTCGACCTTGCTAAACAAAGCACCGAATTCTAGAGAAGTAATGCATTAATCTTCTACTTCCATGAATACAAGAAATACCAATAGTATAATAATTTCCTTAAGATTGTTGTTCATCTTGTATTCCTATGACACTTAGAACAAAACTTTGAAGAACTTGGTAAGAAACAACAAAGGTTAAAGAGTATTTTCAAACTAGAAAATTAAAAATAGTAGAGAAAATAGAATCAGAAATAGATTAGAAACAATATAAAATGTTTTTCTCAAAGAAAAAAAATCGAGCCCACTGAATGCACAATGTCCCCTTAAGGAAATTATTCCCCTCAAGTACCCGAGGTTAATGTAATATATCCTCCCAGGATAGAATGATCTTATTCACTGGTGTATCGGTACCTAAAACCAAGGTACCGTCAATCAACTATCCAAATCAGTTGTGTGAAGCTTGTCTTCTTGGAAAACATGCAAGGAGGAGTTTTCCGAAGGAGACTATATCAAAAACAAGTAAGCCACTTCAACTTGTACACACCGATGTGTGTGGTCCTATCGATCCGCCTTCTTTTGGTAAAATAAAATACTTCTTGCTCTTTATTGATGATTTCTGTCACGGCCCGAACCTACACCCTGGGCGGAACTGGCACTCGAAAACCATTGATGGTCCCAAGAGAACACTTGGCCTGGCTTTCTAAACTCAGCGGAAGAATTACTCAGCATAATAAGTTTAAACAATAACTTAAAGAAATAACATCTTAGCCAAAATGGCAACTTAGTCTTTAAACAACATCTGAATGAATAATGTAAAGACTACTGAACTACTAACAGTCTAACTGTCTATGAAGCCTCTAAAACAACTGAAATGGATTTTGGGACAAACCCCACAACATCCTAATGAACTAAACTAGAAAGCGAATAAAAGAGTCCTCCGGAATGCAAGGAGGCTCACCACTGACTCTGAGTTTCTCAACTGGATCAACGAGGCGCTAGGTGTTGATCCTGGTTACCTGAATCTGCATCATAAGACGATGTAGGCCAACTGGCATCAGTACATTGAATGTATGAGTATGCGAGTTGGAATGCTAAACAACAAAGGCCAGAGAAGGGATCTGAACGAAACTAAAGAACTTACCTGGCTCAACTCAACTCAACCTGACTGACTCATTTCAATATAGAGCAATTTAAAACAAGTGCAATATAAAGAAAAGTTGTTTAAAAACATGCTATAACTCTGTGTGTATGCAAAGATACAATAAATCTGATATGTATATAGAATTACAAATGAACTGATGTATATAAAAATACAATAACTGATGTGGGAGTTTCTCTAACCCACAACCATCACATAAAACCTATAGTGATGATACAACGATCGACCTCACGTTGCCAGAGCATTCTATACTCGGCCAAAAGTATAGAACCTGAACTGCCTAATGGATCCACTAGTCTAATTTGAAAAGGATTCATTTAAAAAGTATGAACCTCTTCAACCCATGATGGCTACATGGTTCTATAGGGGCTGTGGGTTCTTTGAAAGCTCCCCCAATTCGGTGCTCAATACTACTCCCAAAAAAATGTACTGGCTCTTATGTTTTTAAAACATATTTCCTCTGTGATTTGAGATTAGTGCTCAAACCTTAGCTCAAAGGCTATCTTGGAAATCAAAGTTTCCCTTCTTGCTTCATTTAGAAAGCGATTACTTTTTTCTAAAAAACTAGCCCGAAGGCTCTTTGGAAATCTCAGTTTCCAACCTTGTTTAAATGTGAAAACATTTCTTTTAAACTTCTTTGGGAATACTTAGTTCCCTAATAACTTTTGAGAAATGAACTCAACTCTTTACTCTTTACTTTACTTGAAACTTGAGCCTTAAAACGAAGCTAAAACGTTTAATAAAGACTATTGAAAACTTTAAGAAATTTTGCTTTGACTTGCTTCTTAACTTTTAGACTTGACTCTTAACTTCTTTGACTTTGACTCTTAACTGATCTTGACTAGGCTCTTAACTGATCCTTGAATTGAATTATGGGTTCAAGGATTAAGA
>JAJOOO010021642.1:0-12372 GCA_029582685.1 Solanum piurae
TAAACATAGTGAGAACATTGATTACTATGGAGTTTTAACCGATGTTCTTGAATTGCAATTCACGGGTAGAAGAGTTGTTTTGTTTGAATGCAAATGGTTTGATGCATATGATAAGACAAAAGGAGTGAAAAGAGATGAGTATGGCATTGTAAGTGTAAATTGGGGGCGATTTCTGAAAATAAATGAGCCTTTTGTATTAGCTGATCAAGCCTCTCAAGTATTTTTTGCTAATGATAATTCCAATAGAGGTTGGTGTGTAGCGAGAAAGGTACAACCTCGTGATTCCTATGAAATTGTGCAACAAAAGGACAACGAATTTGAAGATTTAGAAAATTCTTCACAAAATAAACGAAAAAGAATGACTGAGGTGAAGTATCTCCTTAAGCTTTAGCATATTCATTATTATACATTTTGATATATGATTTTTGTTAGTACACTATTTTTATAGTGACTTAATTTTTTTTGGCAAGTATATGATTTTTAGAATGTTTTTTCATTTTTTTTGTTAACACATCGCCTTTATTTTTTGGTAGGTTTGATATGAAACCATCAAAGGATGAAAATGAGGTGGTATCTAGGGTGAAAGTTACTACCAAATATGCATATGTGGCACCGGGTGCTGTAGGGAAAGGACGAGGAAGAGGGCTTAAATCTATGTTGTCTTTAGGGGTGTCAAGAACTGATATTCCATTTTCTCCATCTACTGATCATGTTATGCAGTACAATCAATTTACTGAAACGAGTATGATTTTTTGTTTTTATTTGTGTTATTAATTTGTACGAGGAATTTTAATCCTAATTTTTTATTGTCACTTTTCTTATACTAGGTGTGGTTGCAAAGGGACGAGGAAAAGGTCTTAGATCTATGTCTAAGGCTCGAGGAGTGCAAACAATGAACAAAAACTACTTGAGTGTTGAGAAAGGACATATTCCATCTTTTTCATCTACTGAGGAACTTATGCATTACATCAAAACAAATTCATCAAGTATGATTCTACAATTTATTATGTTTTAGAATTGAATTTAATTTATTGCTAATGTTTATCTGATATGATTTCTTGCACTAGGTGCTCAAGGGAAGTCTCAAGGGCTTAAATCTATGTGCTCAATTGAAGATTCTGAAAATGAGGAGCGATCTTTCAATCAAAATGCTCGTTATGTTAGTCAAAGTATGTCAAGACCTTCTGCTTCTCAAGGATGGCGAACAATGAATAAAAAGTTTTTGGCTTTTGAGAAAGAGCATAAGCAAGCTGATGTTCCAATTTCTCTTTCTACTGATAATGTTATGGAGTCCACCCCAACATTTGAAACAAGTATGATTTCTTAAATTTTTTTCTTTTTCAGAATTGAATTGAATTTAATTCAAGTACTTTTATTGATACAATTTCTTGCATTAGGTTTTTCTCAAGGATTGAGAACAATGAATAAAAAGTTTTTGGCTTTTGAGAAAGAGCATATGCAAACTGATGTTGCATTTTCTTTTTCTACTGATAATGTTATGGAGTCCACCCCAACATTTGAAACAAGTATGATTTCTTACATTTTTGTCTTTTTTAGAATTGAATTGAATTTAATTCAAGTAATTTTACTAATATAATTTCTTGCATTAGGTTTCTCTCAAGGATGGAGAACAACAGATAAAACTGCTTTGGCTCATGAGAAAGAGAGTTTGCATTATGATATTCCAATTTCTCCTATTGAACAAGTTAAACAGTCTGCCCAAACAACTGAAACAAGTATGCTTTCATTTCTGATATCTATTTAATCACAAGTTTATCATATGTACAATATTTTCTACCATTTATAAATTATGTAAATGTAGGTGCATGTGCTACTGGAATGGATAAAAAGGTTCGAGGAAGTAACAAGTGCAAAGAAGTTGCATCGCTTGATATTGGACAAAAGCTAAAAGTGACATTTTACAATAATCGAACAGTTGGGAAGAATAGTAATCTATTTTCGAGGCACTTGGGAAAAATAGTTCGTGATCGTAATATATGTCCGTTGGGAGTATCATCATGGAAACACATTAAGGAAGAAAATCTAAATCACATGTGGGCTGTTGTTAAGGTAATTTGATTAAATATTTCAATTTCTTCTTGGGCTACTCTCGTCTTAATACAATTATCGATGCTTAATTAGTGTGCTCCTTCCTGTTTCAATTTTAAATTGTTTCTCCCATATCGTTTTACATACTAGGACTGCGACTAATCTGAGCTTTGTTAGAGCTAAGGAATTGATGGTTAGCTTAAGCAAAATACAAGTTGTTCCTATGATTATAGCTGATGTGAACCTATGTTTGATACATTATAGGATAAATTTGATAGTGATGACATGAATAGTCATCGAGATCATGTTTTGGGATGGATGAAAGAGTTATGGAATAAATGGAGAGGTCAATTGCATGCAAACTATGTGAAGGGTAAGCCTATACAAGAGGCTCTTAAGAATATGCCTAAGGGGGTAGAAAAGAAGCAATGGGAGTGGTTGGTAAAAGAACATTTTACTTCAAAAGATTTTCAGGTTTGACATATTACCTAATTATGTAATTTTGTTTCATACTATGATCTCATTTTGATAATTTATTTATAACATTTGAATTTAATGTTGTTACTCAAATATAGGTGAGAAGCAATAGAAATGCAATAAATAGAGCTAAGCTGAAGATGCTTCATCATATTAGTAGCAAGCCAATTAGAGAGATTATTTATCAAAAGGTGTAATCATCAAATCTTTTTCTGTTTTAATGTTGATGAACCGTTCTTTGACATGTTTACTTTTATGTAAAGGGCGGAAAAGATGGCAATCCACCAGATTTGGCAACTATATTTTACGAGACTCGCAAGAAGAATAACACACTTGTTGATTCTGAAACACTCGAGAAGCATGTGCGTTTGGTTGATTGAACATTTTCTTAACATCTAGTTATTATGGGATTTGAAAAAAATCTTCTTTATACACTTTGTAGGCTCAAATTCAAGAATTGGTGGAGTCTGAACCATCACTTTCTAGCATAGAAATTGTTGAGAAATGCTTTGGACCTCAAAGTCGTAGTCATGTAGTTGGCTTTGGAGGTGGGGTAAAAGCAAGAGATTTGAAAGGTGGGGCTTCCTCAAAAGCTGAATTGTTGGCCGAGCTATGTTCAACTCAAAAAGAAAATCATTCTTTGAAAGATTGCATATCTAACTTTCAAAATGAGATGAAAGAACTGAAGCAATTGAAGGAATTTTTTTTAGCGCAACACCCTAATTTCCAGCCTCCAATTCAAGAGAATGACTATCCGGATACTTGATGATACCATGTGAGTAAAAACTTACCTGAAACATCATTTTATTGTGCTGGTTCTGTGTAGCGAAGCTATTAGTTGTTGGTAGTTCTATCGTAAAATATATTTGTGTGTTTGATAAATATTATAAAAGTAGTTGAATGATTATGCGTGCTGTAACAGTTTCCTGTAACATTAAAGTTGTTGACATACTGCATACTATGATTTCAATCTTACATCTTAAGGTTTTTGTTAGGTCATTCAGAGTGGCTTCGAGTAAGGTGTGAGTACATTGTCCTAGTTGTATCTGTGAGAGTGAAAATGTAATTGTATACAGCACATATAGTGGTTCATGTTTTCGTGTCTACCTTTAGACTTCCCCTGTTGATTAGAACATGTACAATGTAACTCTATATTGTTTTCAGCACACTAACTTCTGATGAAATTTTGCAGAGAAAAAGGGACTTTTGACTATTTAAGGATTTTCAAGTGAAGACAAGAAACTCATTTAGAACATGTAAGATTCTTCTATTCCAGCTCTTCTCTACTCCTGTGATAAAAATTTAATGCTCTGCCATGTAGTTATAAAATCGAAAAGGCTTCGAACCCTTTCCATCATGTTCCTCCATTTTTACTAAGTGGATAGTGATCTGAAAAGTGGGGTTCCAAGATTACTCCCTCTATGTTTGGCCATTGTTGAACTCATTCAGCATTAACAATCTGTCACTTAGAATCTGTTCCTTGGTGCTGCAGCATTTTTGAATCTGTCACTTGGTGCTGCAGCATTTTAGAAGTTGTCACTTTGAGCTGCAGCATTTTAGAACCTGTGTAACAGCTTGTGTAAATGTGTGAATGAATTAGATGTCTCCAGTCCCCCATCCATGTTCATACCCACGCTCGTCGAATAGTCCCTATCCTTTGATAAAGTGTTACATTTTTAGTCCTACTTATAAACAAACATAATGTCCTACGTTCCACTGTTGATAAGAACTCTACTGAAATAACAGTAACATGTAAAACTAACTAATGGCAACTCTCAAGTACTCTTTAATCTTTCCACAAGTAGTCTTTAATCTGTTCTTCCTTTCCTTCATTTGTTTCCTAGACTTCTCAACCTTAGTGTCAAGCCCATTCCTGATGAGCCTATACTTTGGCTCATACTTCTTGGCATTCTCAACGGAATCATAATTCAAACCAAATCTTGTTGATTTCCCACCTCCAAAATGTGTGCGAAACTTGGAAACAAAAATAGCATTTGTGTCCTTTCAGTTTATTTTTATATATAGGTTTTCTAAATGAAAGTTTAAATTCTTTTACAGATTTTGGATGCTGAAAATTTGCCGAAACTCGATGTTAAACAACATGTAGATTGACCATTTTTTGTTGGGAAGGTGAAGGCAACTTTGGATTATATATAGTTTAAGGATAGTACATAATTTTTTTGCTAAGGATTCATGATCACAATATTGTTACTAGCTTAGTGAGATGACTTATATTCACCTTATTTTGTAATTACATTATATATTATATATGAAAGTGGCAACTTTATATTGATGATCATATTTTCTAGGTGCAAATTATATGTGATCTAAGGACTAGATTGTTAGTCCTTATTCCTTTGGGTAGGAAATTTTAAATGGTTGTGAAATGATTTATGGACCACCTTCAAAATGGCCCCGAAATGATTTAGGGACCAGTTTAAAAATTTTCATCAATTGGACGAGCTACAAACTGGTTGCAGACTCATTTACGGACCAGTTTCGAACTGGTCGAAAATTGATTTACAGACCAGCTTCAAGCTGGTCACAAACTGATTTACAGACCAGCTTAGAAGTCGTCCCAAAATAATTATGGACCAGTTAGAAACTAGTCGCAAAATGATTTAACGACCACAATTTCAATTTCAATAAGTGCAAATAGGTACCAGATATATGGTCCCTAAAAGTATTTTCAGGACCAGTAATATACTAGTCGCGAAAAAGAATCAGCGACCAGTCCGATAATCTCGTCTCTAAAGGTCCTTAGTGACTAGGGCTATAAGGACCAGTGTCACTGGTCGCTATTTCCCCTTTTGGGACCAGGTTCGTACTTATAGCGACCAGTTTTCCCTTTGCTATTGGGCAGTTTTCTTGTAGTGTTTCTTGTTGCATAATATCTTGAATAAATTTTACCTCAAACGAATGTTGTGGATCCAATAGTAACATGTGAATACATAAAATTACAGAAAAATAAAAAAAATAGTAAAATACATACCGTTGGTAATGCAGATCTAGATATGGCCGGGGCAACCTTTCTACCCCTTTTCTTAGGTGTTTTTGCATGTGCCTCCTTTTTAGCTTTTGACTTTTTAGAACTTTGCTTAGCCATTTTTATAGGATAATGCAACCTATTAGACCTGTTTTCTGCTCTGTTAGGATCTTCATAATCAGAGATTCGATTAGTGTTGGCTGTGACTATTTGGATAATCCCAATACTAAAAGACGGATGATCCATAAATAAAGAATAAGAAAAGAAAAAAAGAAAAAAAACGAAAAAAAAAGTTGAAGATGAAGAGACTACCTATTTCAAAATCTGAAATTAGTTGAATGGAGAGAGAATTAGTTTGAAATTTAAAATTGGAATAATGAATCTATTGAGAATAATGGGGGAGAAAATTTTGGAGAGGGAATCGTGGGTTGTGAAAAAATCTGAGGAGAAATTATTGGAGTAAATTTAGGGGTGGAAAAGTAAGGTTTAGACTTCTTCAAGAATAATGTATTCGGTGGTTTAATTTTGTGGGAACAATAGGGATTTTAGCATTTTTTTTTAAATAGTAGGGAAATATTGAGAATATGTTAACTAAGTGTGTGTATTCTAGTAATTTTTTCTAAAAATATTTTATTGGGTTATCGATTTGATATTGGTTTTTTAATATTGGGTTATTGGGTTAACTGATAACCAATTAAGATTATAATAATTTACTATTTTAATTTTCAGTCATACATAAATATCAAACAAACAATATTGGTATAATCACTATATTAGACTATACCTATAAGGACCCTACACAATTAACATTACTTAATTAACTTGCTCTCTGCATTTACCCTTTAGGTTTTTGTATTACTTTAGTCTTTAGGTTCACAACGTCAAAAATCTAAAGAACTAAGAACGACGACGGCAAGGGTTAGGCAATGACTAGGGTTGTGAATTGTGAGTATTTGTTATACTTTTACTACACAAAGAAGAATTTTTACACTCAATAAGTTATTAAATTTCTCTCTTTTTTATTTCGCATTAAATTATTGCACAAGTCATATATTTATTTTGAAAGCATTTTCTTATTGGTTAGACCGAAAACCAAACCGTTAAAGACCAAAACCGATAAACCGAAAATCGATAACAAATATCTTATTGGTTTGATTATCGATTTAGCATATTTAAAAATCGAAACCGATAAACCGAATCGAACCGACCGATACACACCCCTACTTTCCTTTCTCCATTACTTAAAGTTTGAAGTTTTTATATATTTTTCTCCTAAATTTGTTATTCTATTAAATTAGAATGATTTAAGTGTCAAAAATATATTTAAATTATTTTTTAATTTAAATTTTATATCTAAATTATTGAAAATGTGAGAAACACACATAAATATCACTCAGTAATTTGAGAAACACACTCTGCTAATTGGACCAAATGTATACATACACACACTTAGGCGGCAGCTTCATTCACTTTTTTTTTTGCTAACAAACTTTTTTACAAGATTTTTCAATTGATTTTTAGAACCCTAAACTTTCCCCCTTCTTCTTCATCATTTCTCAACCATTTTTCTTTTATTTCTTCATTTCTCAACCTCCTCCTCCTCCTCCTTCTTCTTCTAAATTTATCAACATCTTTCTCTATTTTCTTTTTTTTATGGAAAAATTACAAGAATAGTGTTTAAGACTTTAAATTATATAATATACATTTACTCCTTTTTATTTACAGCATTAAGTTTTAAATTACAAACATAACAACATATAAATACACGTTTTAGTTCCTTTTTTGGGGGTAGTTGCTGATTTAGTGGAACTCATAATTTATTACTTTTACTTTTTTGGATTATCAATCAATTATAATTGGATATATCTCTTTAGTTAAAATTATTTTTTCTCTTTCTTACTTAATAAAATCCCAATTAATATAATAATATTGTAAAAAAGAATCTCTCTCTTCAATTCTTATTTAAATGGACACGTTTTCTTAGTTGGCCTTTATATTTTATTGATGTTAATTTTTTTGGGAGTGAGAACTTATTATCTTGTTAATAGGATTCCTATCATTACTCACATTCCTTATGGAGAAAATGGTCTAAAAACCCTCCAATCTATACCTGAAATCCCAACTACACACTCCAACTTTACGGGAGTCCTATCACCCACCTGAATTGTTTAAAACTGTAATAATTACACCCCTAAAACGCTATAACCAGATCTGTGTTGGCCTGTGAACTTCACGCGTTTTACAGGTGAAAATTTAATTAATTTATTATTTTTTTATTTTTTTTTTATAATTCCTTTTCACTTTTTCCTATACTCTCCCAATTTCTTAAAATCTCTAAGGTAATTTCTTCCCCAAATTCTTTCAAATTCCTATGGAATTGTGAGGAACAAATATGAATATTGATAGCGGGAGCTTGTCAAGCGATATTCGAGTTTTGCTTGTCAGAGAACATTAAAAAATATTCTAAAAGGATCTGTTTTGCTTGCTTCGCCGGAGCTCGCTGGTTGGAGCAGTGCAGCCGCAAGGTTTTGTTGTTGTTGTTGTTGTCGACCTTGTTGTGAGAACAGAGGTAGGTCTTTATGGTGGTTGTCTCGGAATGGGAGAGAGATAAGAGGAGAGGGGAAGAGGAGAACGAGGTTTTGTTGGTGGTTTGGATTTCGCCAGAGGCGGCGACAGTGGTGGCTGATGGTCGAGCAGCAAAAGAGGGAGAACAAATGAACTAGCAATGCCATTAATGGAGGTCAATTGAGATTGAATCCTTTCATTGATTAATTGGTGAAAATGACTATTTTCTCAGAAATTTTCGTCAAAATTCACCTTCTAACGTGCCTAGAGAAGGTGAGAACACCTCCCGTGACAGGTCAGCACTTAGGTGTGTATAAAATAGAGAATTATAAAGGTCAGGTGGGTAATAGGACACCCGTAAAGTTGGAGTGTGTAGTTGAGATTTCGGGTATAGGTTGGGGGGGTTTTAGACCATTTTCTCTTCCTTATTTGATACAATAACTATTAAAAAAAAACTAACTTTTTTTCTCTCTCTCTCTTCAACTCAGTTTTTTTCTTTTTTGATCTCTTTTACTTTTCTCTCTTCAATTTTATATATTTTTGTTTTAAAAAGAAATGAGTATATTAAATGGCGTACATTTTGGATAAATATTGATAATAATTTTTTTAAACCATAATGAATAACTTACACCAAAATATAATCAAATTTCATTCCTATTATAAATTATTACACTCAAAGCACCCATTTTATAATTTTAGTTTTAAACTGAATATATTAAATAGTGTACATTGTGGGTTAAGTTTAGTGTATAGTTATTTTTAACCAATAAATAATTTACACAAAAAATAATTAACTTACACAGAAAAAGAATTAAATTTCACTCTAAGTAAAAATCATAGTTGAATTGTGATAGCGAATGGTGTGTTTATAGTAATTGTGGTGTATTTTTTGTTAATAATTTATCTATTTTAATATATGGAGGTGAGGATATGGTGTTGAATATGGTAATGAAATGTTGGGTTGGTAATTTTTGTGGTTATTTGTTTATTAATTAATAATTGATATGGTTTAATGAGTCGTGGAGGTGTTAATATTATGATATTAAATGTGATATTGAATTATTATGTTGGTGATCTTTGTGATTTCTTATTTATAATTTATATGATGTGTTGAGTTGTGGAGATGTATATATTATATATAGTGTAGAATAGTGAAAGTGAATACTTATTCTGGCTATTTTAGGCAGTTTTGGCAATTATAAGTATGTTGAGTTAAATTTGACATATTCAATCCGTTTACAAATGATTTTAATGTTGTATATAAATTGGTTCTAGCACTCATAAAAATTGTATATAAAATGATGTAAGATAGAAAATAAGTAGGTACATAACTGTGATTAGATAATAAAACTTAAAGTTAAGTATACTAAAAATTATGATTCCAAAAATTAAATTAAAAAAAAAATTACCAATCACGAATTCTTTTAATTTTTTGGTGAAATTTTGATACGCGCCTTTTTGTTGTGCCCCTCTGTAGCACATCTACTCCAAGTAACTTTTATTTATTTATTTATTGTTGTGTCTACACCTAACAGAGAAGCAATTATCTTAATTAGGTCATTGTAATTGGTGTTTGAGCCATAATTAAACTTTAAATTTTGAAATTCACATACCATCTTTGCGCTACATTTCAAATAAGACTTAAAAATATACTAAGTATCATTATAATTTGAATTTTAAAATACTTGTACAAACTTGATACCGAACATAAAATACTAGGCTTATAACTAATAGGCGAAAAGACCTGGAAGACCATTGTACTTGGCTTCATTTGTCACTTAGACCCTACTATTCATGACTTTGCCAACTGAACACTTAAAGTTATTAAAACACACTATTTTAAACCCCTTTGACATTTGACTAAGCTTACGTGGTATTTTTTTGTTGAATCAGATCAAGAGAGTGGTTACACGCGTTTAAAAGCAAGTGAAGACAATTATTTATTTATTTTTAAAAGAAAAAGAATTAAAAGAAAAATATAACAATTAAAAAAGGGAAAAGGCTCAAATATGCCATCGAACTTTCAGAAAAGACTCATTTATGCCATCTGTTAAAAGTTTGGCTCATCTATGCCATTACCGTTTAAGAAAAGGCTCATTCATGCCATTATTTTTTAACGGTGGTTTTGCAAAACCACCGTTAAAATGTTTGTTCAAAATTTTAATTTATTATTATAAAAAAAATAATGACGTGGCCAAATTATATTTGGCCACGTGTAAAAAATGGTTTTGCAAAACCACCGTTAAAAAATAATGGCATGAATGAGCATTTTCTTAAACGGTAATGGCATAGATGAGCCAAACTTTTAACGGTTGACATATATGACCCTTTTCTAAAAGTTCGATGGCATATTTGAGCCTTTTCCCATTAAAAAAAACAAAACAAAAAAACCATTCCCAAATGATGTACGTTTCTTCTTCTTTCTCCTCATAATTTCACCCAACCCCTACCATCACCACACACATCTTCTTCAATATCTTCCAATACTCTTACACACAATTCTTCCTCTTTATCTTCTCATATGCTACCTATCATTTGAGAGTTCTATAATGATTGGGGAAAAATATTTATTTAGATTTGGGTAAAAGAGAGGGGAAAAGTGAAATAGATGCGAATTTTAGATGGGTTTTGAAAAACATATGTTTGAGATTCTTTCTAAATGTAAGACAATTTTATTGAGAGCATTTTTGAAGAGTTTTCTATAATGACCCATTTTTGGTCTCATTCTCTTCTTTCTCTCATCCTCCATTTTAGTTACTTTATTTCTCACCACCATTAAAATAGCAAAATTTATAATGAAAAACATAACAAAGCTTTGCTTATCTCTAATTCTTCTTCAACGTAAAAAAATCACTAGGAAAGAAAAAAAATGAATGACTATGTAACATTTCGCAATTTGAAATAACTAGAAAAGAAGTGTAAGAATCTGGAAATAGTCATTTTTGGAAAGTGTAAGGAAATCTGAAAAATTTTAAGCAAGTTAAAGTGAGTTTTTGGTCAACTTCAAACGACCATAAATCCTAGATCAGGATGAGTTAGGTGTACTTCCAGATATGGTTGGAAAGCTCTTGGAATGATCTTTCCAACGCCACTGAGTGTGAGCGATTTCGATACCGTATGCGTAAGTTATGCCTTTCGAAAGTTGGGCAGTTGGATTAGCAAATGTCCAATCCGGATTTTTGAAGGGTAGTTTGGTCTTTTCCTTACCCGATTAATTAAATCCATTTAGTAAATTAAGTGGGGTCAAAAACTGAGTTAGTTCAGTTTACGCCTTTGAGAAATAGAGTTAGGGCTTTTGGAGAAAGAACGAAAGAGAAATGAGAAGAGGAAAAGTAAGATTCACCAAGAACGATCGATTTTGGTTGTGGATTCGCCAAGGAATTTATCCTACAAGGTATGTGAGTCTATCATAGCGTTGGGTCCATTCATCCATGCGCCAAGCATGTTTAATTCAGTGAAATTCGTCCTAGAAGAGTTGGAAAATTGATGTTCTTGACAAATATTCTTGAATTCGAATGTTGTTAGCTAATTAGAACAAATTGAGAAGTTTATGAGATCCTTATATTGAGTTTAGGGTTGCTTTTAGTTAGTTTCTTGAGTATACATGCTGGGCATCGGGGTTTAAAGCAAATTTGAGGAAGATAATCGAAGTTAGGTGGATTGAGGCTGAAAAACGAAGAAGAAAAAAGTCGGACAACTTACATGAAACAAGTCCGCAACGCGGACATGTTCCCCCTGTGAAAAAAATTCTGCTCCGTGTCGCGGAGTGGACGCGGACTCCACTGTTTCAAAATTTAATTTTGCGATCATTTATTTAGGAGCATCTCCGTGTTGCGGACTTGTTCCAAGACGGTGATTTCGTAACTTTTCTCAAGTTTAGCTATTCCAAATCATTCCTAAACATCAAGAGACATTTCCTATCACAAATCATAATCCTTGAATCCATAATTCAAATTCAAGGAAAGTAAAGAGTAAATTCAAGTAAAGTTAAGAGTCAAGTCAAGTGAAGTTTCTTAAAGTTTTCAAGAGTGTTTAACAAACGTTTTAACTTCGTTTTAAGACTTAAGTTTTCAAGTTAAGCAAAGAGTAAAGAGTTGAGTTCATTTCTCAAAAAGCTATTAGGGAACTAAGTATTCCCAAAGAGTTTATAAATGTTTCACATTTGAGCAAGCAAAGGGAACATCGATTCCAAGATGGCTTTTAAACTAAGTTTTGAGTAATTATCTCAAACCAAAGAAAGAAGATTGTTTTTACAAACATATGAGCTAAGTATATTTTGGGAGTAGTATTGAGCA
>JAJOOO010021644.1:0-10090 GCA_029582685.1 Solanum piurae
TGAAAGAGTGAATCCAAAACCCTTTCCACATATTCAGCTCGAGAGAGTGAATGGACTAAGGCGTAGACTGTTCTGATTTTGCATGCTTGTTGATGTTCCAGAGAAATCGACTTGATTCGGGGTAGATTGTTCGAGAGAAAGTTTACCCCTTCTATAGTCTAGCTTATTCACTAATTTACAGCTATATTCTAACAGTTGAAATTACCCATTTGTCTACATTAACCTATAATCAAATCACATCCCAAGAACCCGTCTCATAATTGTTATCTTTGTGTTATTTGTTGCTGAAGTACTTGATAATTAAAACCAAAACCCCCTTATTTGATATTTGTGTCACCCCCTGATTTACATTATGTTTTTATTCGTAAATGTCTATTCATATGGCTGAATCGAACATATTTGTACTTTACTCTTGAATCTTAAACATGTACCACTCCCTGTGGGATTCGACCCCAACTCATTTAGTTGGGTTATTATACTGACTAACGATCATTCATGCTTAAAATTGGATTAAGTGTCCTTGAAATGTTAATTAGGCTGATGTGATGGGATGGGGGCCGCCATAGCGGGCCTGTCGCGACTTAAGTCAGAAATAAACCCCAAAAATGTCATTATTCTACAAACATCGTTCTTAAGAGTTAGGATACTACCCCAGGAAATTTTTTGATAGTTTTCCATTACTTTTGGTGCTAGAGTAAAGATTTTACTCCCCTAATCCATTTTCTATTCGTAGAACTTAGATTCTTGGTTATTATTTATTGGGGGAGGGTTTTTCGACTTAGTTGGATAGTGCGAAAAAGCCCTAGCTACATCTTAGGATCATTGGTTTGGTCTTGGTTTATTAGGTTTCTTATAATCCGGGTAAATTCAACTTTAATTATTAATCCTTGCGTTATATTACTTGTTTGTAGACCTATAACAAGCAGCAAGAATACGAAAAAGGAAGAATCAAATTTCTTAGGAGGATTCAAGCTTGGCTACGAGGTAGGTGATGGTTTGATTTTACGTTGTTGTGATGTATGGTAGTATTTGTTTCATTGTAATAATGTATGTATGTAAATGTTGCACTGTAGATCACACCTAATGCAAATGAGTATGAATGAATTATTGTAAGCCATGAATAAACATTTGATTGTATGATTATGAGAATGTACTTTGGGATTCTGTTGTGGCATGTTGAATGGATCGGGTTTTACATTTTGACACACTAACTGGTATTGGATGTCACGTATCGACATACATATTAGAACGGGTGTCACGTCGACACACTAACTTTGATCGGGTGTCACGATCCGGCACACTAACAGTTTGGGTATCGGTTTCATGAGAGGACGATTGAATTGTCGTATTTACCTATTTTAGAGAATGTGGAATTGTAAGTTGTTCATGATTGATAATCCGTTTATGTGCATGTATGTGTTTACCTTGTTGTGATTGCTTGTATATGTTGTTCTTACTAGAATAGCCGCCTGATCCTACCAATACACAGTGGTTGTGTACTGATATTGCACTTGTTTTTTCTTTGTTGACTACCAGGGATCTTCAAGCGACTATAGACAGACCTCGTTTAGGAGATCAGTGAGCAAGTTCAGATTCAACAGTGAGCCAATTCTTTCAGGCTGCCATGGGTCCTCTATATTTTAGTCCACTCTTTTTGGACTTAGACTTACTCGTATGTTTAGTTTGGATTGTACCCATTTTCCTTAGACTTGTTGAACTATAGATGTTTTGGTACATTGACTTTCAGCTTCTAGGGGTCTTTTCCGCAATGTTTTAGTAAGGAATTGTTAGACTTTCGGAGTTTATGGGAACTCCACTTTATTTCTGCATTTAAACCTGCTTCTGCATCTTTAAATGTTTAGTTTTTGGGTTACCTGATTAGTATTAATGGTTCTCCCACTGAGGGGTTGTGTGGGTGCCAATCACAACAGTCTGGGTAGTGACACTTTTCTAATCGAGAAGCACCACCGGCGAAGCCATCTATTGTTGAGCCACCGAATGTAGAATTGAAAGAACTTCCCAATCATCTCAAATATATTTTCTTGGGGGAAAACAACACAATACCGGTGATGACTTCTAGAGATCTTGAAAAATGGTAAGTGGACTAGTTAATTGAAGTGTTGAAAAGCATTATTACAGCACTGTAGTGGTTGATGTACCGTGAGTTTATGGTACTATTGAACCGTTTCACTAAGGATTTTTGAATGTCTAAGGCATTTTTGTGTCAGTTTTATGTGTTTTTTGTTGTAATTTCAGGAAATAAACTCAGGCGCGAAAAGATGAAGATGTAGCTGAGGCAAGTGCTAAAAGAAGTCACATACGGACGGTAGGATGAGTGACACCCCGTAGATGACGGTCATGGGATGACCAGGCATGGCATGATTGAAGCTCATGGAAATCTGACCAAGTGTGGAACCACAGTGGGGACTGACGGATCGTCGAATGACCTACGGTCCGTCCTGCAACTCCGTAGAAGTGATCAAAAGAGTGGTTCCAGTACATGAGTTAAAATAATCTAAGTATGGAGTGACGGAGGTGACTGACGGCCCGTCGTCTCACTAACGGACCGTGCTGCTGGTTCGTGGAAGCTGACTGAGAGAGGTGGATTTGTGAAGATTTCAAATCGGCTAAGAATGGAGCAACGAAAGAGACCTACGGACTGTCACTCGACTTACGGACCGTAGGTCAGCCTCGTGGAATGGAGGCACGTCCTGCAGTTTTATTTCCTTATTTTGTTTCCCTTTTATTTTAGGATTTGTTTTCTATAAATAGGGTATGTAAACCTTGTTTTGGGGGAGAGAATTTTTTACTTTAGTTCTACTTTGTGACTTGGGATATTATCATGGCAAACCTAGCAATTCTTGATTTCTTAAGTTGAATTTGAAGATTTTGGTTTTGAAATTCAAGTTGAAATTCCGAGTTTGTTATTCTCAATTACGTAATTTCATAATTCTTTCATCTAAAACAATGAATTGTGTTCATATGATTATGGGTAACTAAACTCCACAACTAGGGTTGTGGGAACCATGAGTGATTAACAAATTATAAATAGTAAATAAGCAATTTTGGAATACTGTTTTGCACGCATTGATAATTCTTTCGGTTAGAAGTCTTTTTAGCGGTTGCAAACGTTAGAACTTGCCTTGTTGCTACTTGCCAGACCAAGGAGGTAATCAACAAGAAAAGAATTATCAACATAGATTTAGTGTGATACTATCTAATAGTCTAGTGTCGATTGGTGGGAAATAATAGGTAAGCCAACCATCGATGTGATGTCTATTATGAGGTAAAGGTAAGGGTTAGTAAATTATACACACGTAGCCGGACCAAGGTGTGGGGTGAAATTCTCTAGATGTCGGACCAAGGATTTAGAGATACCTAGCTTATCACTTTGCATGTAGTACACTAGGAAAGGATTGCTATTACTAGGATTACTGCGTTATGAGCTTTTGGGGAACACGTATACCCTAGTTAATTCTCTCATCTTGATAACAACCAAAATTTACATTTGTTTACTGATTACTTACTAAATTCTTATAATTTGTTTCACAAATCCCCCCCTTTAATTACTTGTTTCTGGAAGTAATTTGACTAAATGAATATAATTGTTTGTTAAAGTTAAGTCTAAACCATTTTCCTCATGGGATCGACCCCAACGTACAAGTTGGGTTCTTTACTTGATAACGATCGCTTATTCTTCTTTAGGGAGGTGTAATTTGAGTGTATCAAATTTTGGCGCCGCTATCGGTGATGGCTGGAGCGTCGAGTTCTTTGCCCACTACTGAGGGTGTGGTGGGACTGATGGATAGCACTACTGAGGGTGTTGTGACTGAAGATACGGTCACTACTGAGTGTGACCCCACTACTGCTGTTGCGGAGGTTGGGAAACCGAACCTACTTGCTTGTTGATGAGGCATTGGTGCTATGCGCTACAGGTTTGCTTCACCCAAATCCATTATTGATTTGACTGTTTTTGTGCATTGGGAAAATTGCACTTATTTTGTTGGGGGTGGGGTAAATGGATTGCGAGTGATAGGGTGAAGTCTGAGTAACCCAACTCATAATCGTCTCTTAGGGTTTTCTTGCCTGTGTTCTTTTTCCCCAAGAGACTATTTATTTTCTGTTGAACCGGCCTGTGTTAGTAATCGTATGAGTAGACGCAAAATAATCTTGAAGCATGATGGAATAATCTTCTTTTTTAACAGAAAAAATAATAAAAATAAAAAATAAAATGAATTGTGTGCTAAAACTCGGGAGGCTAGAATAAGTTGAATGTGTTGGCTCTAAAGATGACATAAGAATGACCAACTGCATGACCTACGCTTAACTTAAATTGATTAATCCGACAATCTGATAATGTAACTATGTGCCAAGAGAGTGGGAGAATGATTGATTGTTCAAACAATTGTGTCCCAATCTAGAACTTGCCCGGGTGGACCTGCAAAGAGAATCTACTCTAGATGCTATGAAGTGATCATATGCCCTTGTTCTCAATAGTCCACTAAATTGCCAAAAAAGAGTCCGACCAAATGAAAAGAATATTCCCTTTGATCCAAATACTTTGAGCCTAAAATAGACCATTTCTTTCTAACTCCCTAACTCATCTTCCCAAAATCTAATGTTTAGCCCTTGTCCCTCCTTAGACATGTGTACCTCAACTTAGGACAAAAGCCTAAGTTGAAGGTGGCTACTGCAAACGTGACCTCGTTCTTGGCCCTAATCTGACATCGGGTATTGTGCACCTCAATTCATGGAAAATCCATAAGTCGAGGGTGGCTATGAAAGAGGAACCCAAAAGAAAGATGGTTACGTAAAGAGTTTGGTGTTGAAAAGAAAAGAAAACTAGAAAGAGGATGCGACTTTGGTGAAAATAAAGCAAGAAGAATAATACGCAAGAAAAAGATGAAATTGAAAAGTACAAGAGCTACAAAGTAGAAGTCGCATCCGTGGTTGAAAAGAATCAAGGGAAAGAGGAAAAAGGTAGGATGTCGAAAGATAGGGCAAAAAGAGGTTGAAACCATAAAGTAATGTCAAGGAGGGAAGAAAGTCACTAAAAGTACCCAAATGTACCACACCTGACCCTAAGCCTATGTTACAAGCCAAGAAAGCCCTATAGTGATCCTAGAGTCTAGTTTGGAGAGTCTAAGGAGTGAAAATAACGGAAAGCCTATGGGATTGAGCACCAACTGTACTTGAAATTATTTCTAAGTGTGAATGTTGAATAACTCCATGTAGCAAGAATAACATTCAATGTGTGAGGAAGGAGTTCGTTGAAGTAAGGGTACTAGTTATATTGTCTGAAAATTGGTACCTTTGTGATAGTAAAACTGTGGAGGTTTGTGTTGCTTGGTCATTCATTGTCATGTTTGGATCCGCACAAATAAGCTTGTTTGAGTCTAAGAGAACAAAGTCGCACTCAAAATAAGAGTCGGGATGAAGAGCCATGTGATAGCTTGGGCTGAAATTGTTTGCTTCTATACAAGTGTCGTTTAAAGTCATAATGTGTTGCTTGAGGACAAACAACGATTTTAAGTTTAGGGTGTTGATGTACCGTGAGTTTACGGTACTATTGATACGTTTCACTTAGGATTTGTGATTGTCTAAGGCATTTTTGTGTTAGTTTAATTTTTATTTTTTGTTGTAATTTCAGGAAATAAACTGAGGCGTGAAAAGATGAAGATGTAAATGAGGCAAGTGCTGAAAAGAGTCCCGTACGGAGGCATCTACGGACCGTAGGATGAGTGACGCCCCGTAGATGAGGGTCGTGGGACGACCAGGCATGGCAAGATTGAAGATCATGGAATTATGACCAAGTGTGGAGCCACGGTGGGGACTGACGGACCGTCGAATGACTTACGGTCCATCATGCAGCTCCGTAGAAGTGATCAGAGGAGTGGTTCAAGTACCTGAGTTGAAATAATGTAAGTATGGAGTGACGGAGGTGACTGACGATCCGTCGTCTCACTGACGAACCGTGCTGCTGGTTCGTGGAAACTAACTGAGAGAGGTGGATTTGTGAAATTTCAATTCGGCTAAGTATGGAGCCACGGAAGAGACCTACGGACAATCACTCGACTTATGGACCATAGGTCAGCCTCGTGGAATGAAGACATGTCCTGCAGTTTTATTTCCTTATTTTGTTTCCCTTTTATTTAGGATTTGTTTTCTATAAATAGGGTATGTAAACCTCGTTTTGGGGGAGAATTTTTTTTACTTTAGTTCTACTTTGTGACTTGGGATATTATCGTGGCAAACCTAGCAATTCTTGATTTCTTAAGTTGATTTTGAAGATTTTGGTTTTGAAATTAAAGTTGAAATTCTGGGTTTGTTATTCTCAATTATGTAAGTTCATAATTCTTTCATCTAAAATAATGAATTGTGTACATATGATTTTGGGTGACTAAACTTTACAACTACGATTGTGGGAACCATTAGTGATTAACAAAGTATGAATAGTAAATAAGCAATTCTTGAATAGTGTTTTGTATGCATTTATAATTCTTTCGGTTAGAAGTCTTTTTAGCGGTTGCAAACGTTAGAACTCACCTTGTTGCTACCTTTCGGACCAAGGAGGTAATCAACAAGAAAATAATTATCAACATAGATTTAGTGTGATACTATCTAATAGTCTAGTGTCGATTGGTGCGAAGTAATAACTAAGCCAAACATCGATGTGATGTCTAATATGAGGTAAAGGTAAGGGTTAGTAAATTATACACACGTAGCCGGACCAAGGTGCGGGGTGAAATTCTCTGGATGCCGGACCAAGGATTTTGAGATACCTAGCTTATCACTTTGCATGTAGTACACTAGGAAAGGATTGCTATTACTTGGATTACTGCGTTATGAGCTTGTGGGGAACACGTATACCCTAGATAATTCTCTCATCTTGATAACAACCAAAATTGACTTTTGTTCACTGATTCCTTACCGAATTCTTACAATTTGTTTCACAAATCCCCCCCTTTAATTACTTGTTTCTGGAAATAATTTGACTAAACGAATATAATTGTTGGTTAAAGTTAAGCCTAAAGCATTTTCCTCGTGGGATCGACCCCAACCTACAAGTTGGGTTCTTTACTTGATAACGATCGCTTATGCTTCTTTAGGGAGGTGTAATTTGAGCGTATCAATGGTGAATTGCCGAAATAGTGGGGATCACTCTTGTTGTGTGCACGCACAAGATTAACTTGACCAATGGTTGCCAATCAAACATTGAGCACCAAAGGAGGTTAAATCCTCCAATGCAAGAAGTTTTAAAAATGAGATCGTGAAATGATTAGATGCGGGGTTAATTTTCCCAAATGAGGAAAGCCAATGGGTGAGCCCGTTCCAATGCACCCCTTAAAAAGATGGGTATAACAGTGGTTTTGAATGAGAAAGCTGAGCTTGGTGCTACTAGGCCCATGACCGGGTGGAGATTATATATGAATTATGGGAAACTCAACTCACGGACCGAGAAGGACTACTTTCGTTTGTCTTTTATTGATCAGATGTTTTATAGGCTTGCGGGCAAGGGATGGTATTAGTTTTGTGAGGGTTATTTCGGATACAATAAATATCCATAGCACCGAAAGATCAAGAGAAGACAACTTTTACTTGTACCTATGGGACTTTTTCTTTTAAGAGAACGCCCTTTGGTTTGTATAATGCTTCGGCTACTTACCAAAGGTTTATGCTTTCAATATTTGCATATATTGTGGAAGATCAAAAGAAAGTTTTCATGGTTGATTTCTCCGTCGTTGGGGATTCTTTTAAGGAATGCTTGAAGCATCTAGAAATGGTACTCCAAGCGTGTGTACGCTTCAACTTTGTTCTTAATTGGAAGAAGTGCCACTTTATGGTTGAAGAGGGAATTGTGCTTGGGCACAAAATCATCGAATGAGGCATTGAAGTTGATCAAGCTAAAATTTAGGTGATTAACAAACTACCTCCTAAAATTTCTATAAAGGGAGTAAGAATTTTCCTTGGTCATGCTGGATTTTATAGGCGATTCATCAAAGATTTTTCCAAAATTGCTATCTCATTGTGTAGGCTTCTTGAAAAGGAGAGTGCATTTGATTTTAATGTAGACTATGTACTTTCTTTTGTGATTTTGAAGGAAAAACTTGTTTCAGTCCCTAGCCCCTAATTGGAATATTCCCTTTGAGATGATGTGCGATACTAGCGGATTCGTGCTTGGTGTTGTTCTTTGACAACAAAAAAAATAAGTTCTTCCATCCCATCTATTATGCTAGCAAGACATTAAATTGTGCTAAAAAAAATTACACCATCATTGCGCAAGAGCTATTGGCATTGGTGTAGTGGTTCGAAAAATTTAGAGCATACTTGTTGGATACTAAAATAGTTGTACACACGGATCATGATTCCCTAAGATACTTGATGGAAAAGAAAGAGGCTAAACCGAG
Organism: Solanum piurae; assembly: GCA_029582685.1. NCBI lineage: Eukaryota > Viridiplantae > Streptophyta > Magnoliopsida > Solanales > Solanaceae > Solanum > Solanum piurae. The sequence continues at coordinate 8,409 of JAJOOO010021644.1, forward strand.
ACTCATTCAGTGGGTGCTCCTGCTACAAGAATTTGATTTTGAGAACCAAGTTTTGGATCACTGATAAACGCTCAACTAAACCTCATCCAATACTAGGTGTAGGCGATGGAAAACTAGTATAAAACCCAATGAAGAGTTGGGGTCGAACCCACAGGGAGCGGTACAAGTTAGAATTCAATTACGATGTTATAAATGTAGTCTAATTGGTTATAGGAATAGAAATTATCGAATTCATTTAGATAAATCAAAGGGCTTGACACGAATGTCAGATAGGGGATTGGTTTGTCAATTAGCGACTACAACAATTACGAAAACACGGGAATCAATAAGTAGAGAGGAATTCTCTCGGATGTGATCGAATATAGGCTAATTTTTCTATATGGGTAATTTTAATTTACGAACTCTTGTTGAACCTAAGTGAGTAGGCTTGACTATAGATGCAATAGCTTTATCTCGAATAACTATTATGATTCTAGCGAGTTCTTTTGAACCTCGACAAGCATACCACTAAAAACATCCAAATACCTCAATTTATCTACTCGCATAGAATCAAGTTAAGATTCACTCTCTCAAGATGAACCCATAACAACCTAATCACAACAATTGTCAATTAATAACCTTAGTTCTAAAACCTCTTTCTCTATCAAGCCCAGAACACTAAGTTAGAATTGTATTTGCGACTACAATTCATAGATTGATACACATTTATCAATTAAATGCACTTCAAGTCAGCATTTAAATCAGTAAACAACATTACCCATAAGCTAATTAAAGAAAATAATCACATAATCACACCCCAAGAATTGGGGTTTTAGCCACACATCATACAAAAGGCAAAAACGATTACCAATTATGTTATCCATGAAGTGGGTAATAGTTCCCAAATATCTAAAATGCTTCAATTCATGTTATGCCTCGAGGCTACTCTCTTGACGTAACAAGGGACCTAGGATCATGAGTGACCCCAAGTTAACCTTGTCTCTGACTTATCATATGAATACTGAAAAATAAGTAATTAAACATGAACTATGCGGAAGCTAAATCAATAGATAACTGAAAGTGGGGGATACCCAACTAATTTGAATATATAAAATATACTAATAGTTTAGAGATACTCAACAATCACTTAAAAGCTATAGCTGAATCTACTACTATGTCTGAAAACGACTCTACTGACTAGAGCTGCTGGGACATGCCCCCAGCTAACCCTAGAAAATCTGACACTGATATGAAAGACTGATTATGAAAGACAAGTCTATTGTCATTGAAGTATGAGGACTCACCACTGAAGCTACTGAATACGGATCGAGGACCGATCTATGCATGATCTGGATGCTGAGTACCTAAACGTACATCATCAAAGGAGGAAGCGAAGAGTATGCGTCAGTACTTGGAATCTACTGACCATGCATAATATAGATAATCGCTGAACAAAATATATATAAGCTGAACAAGTATAACTGAGCAAGAATGTATTACTGAAACATACTAAAAAGCTAAACTGAATGCAATGATCAAGTTCTAATCATGAACATGACATGTTGATTGAATACTTAAGTATATACTGAAAACCTTGTCAAATGCACTAGGAGTCTAACTGTGAGAGCTACTATTAACCGACATAAACCACGTGAGCCAAACGTGGAGTTCGATGTGTACTCCCCATCGAGAGGACACAATAT
>JAJOOO010021651.1:0-10245 GCA_029582685.1 Solanum piurae
TCTTTTTGTAAACCAGAATCATATTTTCTAGTTGACATATTTAAATTAAATAAATTGTAATAATAACTAAAACAAGAATATATATGCTTATGAACTAAGAATACCAACAATAACAAATTTTTAAGAAAAACTATAAACTAAAGTTAGAATAATAAAACCTGACTCACGAATTTGATAAGTTGATATAATAATATCGAAATAATGGTGTGTTTCTTGACTCCTTCAATAGAATGATTGCTTGTTGCACTTCTTGAAATCCGAAGAAGATACCCAAAAGTAAATTTTGTTCTTTTGTAACTTCAAACATATTGAGAATAAAAATAATAAAATAGAAAATAAAAAAGATGAGTATTAAGGTATATAATAATATATGGTTAAAGTCTTGGGAGATAAATAAGGAAGCATGATTTCTCACTCTTGGAAATTATTCCAAAAATTGTCCATTTCCCTACCCTAATTAAAATTAACAGCACTTTACCTTTTTTTTATTTATTTTTATTTTTGCACGTTTAGTATTCCCAAACATTGTTCCACCCATTCCTTAATTAAAAACTATCAAACTAACGGTACTTTTACCTTCTTCTTTTTTTAAATTCTTGCATGTTTTTTTTTCACTTCTTGCACCTTTTTAAAAAAAAAAAATTAAAAGTAAATATAATTTTTTTAAGTATATATATAAGTACTTTTAAAAAAAAATGGGATCCCCAAAAATATGGAACCCCAAGCGGTGGCTTTAATGACCTAGTGATTAAGACGGCCCTGGTTATTGCTTATGGCAAAATTCTGGTAAGGAAGTTTTTTTATTCACAACAAAACTTCTAAGCTTCTCATTGTCCATAACAAAAGCTTTATGGAGGTGAATTTTTAGAATTTAAACATTATGGATTTAATTTTTAATATTTTTAGCGTTAACTTATAAAGTAATAAGTTCATATCTACTATTTATCATAATTTATCCATAACTTTTGCTAAGGAGAAACGTGTAAATCTCCTACCTAGCTAGTGCATGTTTCATTTGAATACTACCATTATAAATTAATATAGTTTGGTGTAAATAATTTTTCTTCAAAAACAATCCTTAAAATCCTTTTCTTCCACCAAATTCCCATATATTTTTCCTCACACCACCTACCCCTATTTTCCTCATTTCAAAAAATATATAAACCCCACACTAGTAAGAAATATACAAGAAAAAAACATCTAAACTCCATTTGTTCTCTTTCTTCCAATCTACTTAATTCTATAATGTCTTCAAAGATCAAAACATAGAATTTTAGGAAATTATTCATAGCCAATGGAGTAGGCTGTAGGGGTTGTAGCAAACCAAATTGAGTAGATATTATGGAACTAAAGCCCAAAATCCCTATTAACACAAATCCATCACCTAACATTTGTCACACTTCTTCAAGTTCGTACCAAAATGATGACACCAATTTGTCTCATGAGTCAGAGATGAATTCAAAATCTAAACTCAGTACATGCCTAAAATATATTGGTGACAACTTTGTTGTCGTCAAGAATTTGGATGATCCATTTCAAGATAATCACACTTCCATCCCTTCTCCATTATTAACATAGATTCATTATCTCCACCTAGTATTGACAAAAATGATGTCACCGATTTGTCACAGTCAAAGACGAATTCAGAATCTAAAGTTAGTACATGTCCGAAAATCGACAAGAATTTGGATGACTCATTTCAAGATAATTACCACACTTCCACCACCTTCTCCATTAAGACAAAATTGTTATCTCCACTAAGTTTGGATCAAAATGAATGTACTAATTCAGAAGCGAATTCAGAATCTAGAGTCGATTCATATCCAAAAATTAGTAGTTCTCTTGTGGTCTTCATTAATTCGGATGATCCATTTTATGATTTAAAGAGAAATCAATGCTCCATATGATCATTGAGAAAGAAATCTACTCATTTGAAGATTTAGAGGAGCTCTTGAATTGTTTTCTAAAGTTGAATTCTCCTTCTCACCGTAATATTATCATTCAAGCCTTCATGGAGATCTTGAATAATAATAGAAAGGTTGTCTCCGACGGACGTAGAAAAAAGAAGCACTCATTGAAGTTCAATTGAATTTCCTTTGTCAAAAATTATACTTGCAAATTTGATAAAATAATATTTTAGTATGTATATAAATTATTGAATTTCCTTATATATATTCATTCATAAATATAAGTGGAGCTTCTTGTATAGCGAGAAAGTTGACAAACAAATTTTAAGTCATATGTTTGATTCTCAAATGTGGCATTTATCTTCTTCTTTTTTTCAAAATTTCTTTATTAATTTTTTTTAATTTCCCCCCAACACACACACACATATATATATATAATTCCTTTAATTTCTTTGTATGTTTACTGTTTATATTTTGATACTCCTTAATATGAATTATAATCCCGCCTCCAATGGAACATAAGTATATGAAAAAAGAAGAAATTATATGAGAATTCTTTTTGTTAGGGAGTGTTTTATTATTCAATGTGAAATTTCTCGACCAGAATGAAATTTTAAAAAAAATAATCTAAGTTGAAGCAAATAGAGAGGAAACAACTCTAAAGTTTTTTCATAGTAATGAGACAAAGAAACAGAGTTAGTGATGAAACCAAATATTGATGTCCTTCCTATGTTTTTCAATTTATGTTTTAATTTTGTGACTATACAAATTGATTTTTGTAATTTAAATTTTTACGAGCTTAGCAAGTTGGTTGTGTTTATATTGCAAAAATATCGTGTATTAACTAGCATTCAATCATAAACAAAGAAAAATAGAGAAAAACAAATTGGGTTATGGCTCAATAGACCCTACGCATGCAAGCTTCTAGCCTGGTTCATAGACTACTCATTAAATATATTTAATTGATGAGTAAGTTTTTTTCATATATATATATATATATTTGCTCGCTCCAATATCAATATCGAACACTATTTGATATAGTACTTGGTATATCATTTACAAAAAAAATTATCCCTTCCTTGTCTACTTGTAGAGTCTTCAAATCGGGGGAGTTAACTATTCCAAATATAGTACTTTGTTTGTAATTGAGTGCTAGGTAATCCACAATATATTCACAACATAGACACAAGTCACAACCAACATGCTATAGTAGTGCATAAGTATTTCTTGTTTAAAATTGTATTTTTGATGATAAGAAAATTCACAACCACTGAGTATTCTTTGAGTGCGCACTGAATACATCTCGCTCCTGTCCAATAGCTTGCAAATCTTCTCAGATAGCTAAATCACACTAATAATTACTTCCATAGTGTATAATTACTCCCTCCCATCACAAGTATAAGTGTCACCTTGACAAAAAATATAACTACAACAAAAACAACTTTTATTGGTGATAAATAGACACATCAAAGTCTTTACCGGCATTGGTTAAGTGTCAGTAGAGCCAGTGTCGCTAAAGGTTTTAGGAACATATACAAAGAGTGCTAATTGCCGCTAATAATACATATTTAGCGGCAATTAATCTATTGCCGTTAATAAATTGTCTCTAAATATCATTTTTGATGCAGTAATTAAGAAATTAATAAATATAATATTTTTTAAAAAAAAATTAAAATGACACTTATTTTAAGATTTAGGAAATATTATGGACCTTAATAGTCATTAACATTAAAGATGATGAAATAATTTATAATATTCTAATTAATAAGCTCAAATAACTCCAACAATTTTCAAAAGCTATATTCTTCTTCTTCTTTATCTTTTCCTTTTTGGCTACTAATTAAAGAGTATATAACCTTTATTTATCTTTCTTCTGCTTCCACGACTTTTCATGCATTTGAACTCTGTGGCTTTGCATGCTTTTTCTTTTATGGTTATTTATATAATTGACATACATGATCTTTAATTTGATTTCAACGGATAACTATGTCCTCCAATTTTGAGTGTGCACAAGTAGACACTTAAACTTGTATAAAATTGAACAAGTAGATACACATGTTCTACATGGCATAATACACGTAGGATGTCATGTAGAAAACAAAATTATCATGTAGGGTGTCATATAGGATGAATGTGTCTATTTGTTCAATTTTATACAAGTTTAAGTGTCTACTTGTGCACACCCAAAGTTAAAGGTCATAGTTGCCAGCTAACGCCAAGTTAAGGGTCATGTTTATGTATCATGCCTATATAATTGTAAGGGGCACTTTGCTTTCTGGCTTATCTATAGTTTGTTTAAAAAAATGAATTAATTAAGGATAAATTTTATAATTAAATATATTACAATTTTTGGTTAATTCTAATTAGTGATGAATTATCAAATAGTTTATGTTAGTTGAAAATAATTTAATGATGAATTAACTATTAAGTTCGTAATTAATTTTAATTTATTTTTTAGTGACTGACATCCTCCATGTGTAAGAATGGACGTTTAAAGGAAAAAGAAAAAGAGAAAACAACTACATACATTTTCCACTTTGGCACTGTATAATTACTGTTTTCTTCGTTTTAATTTGTTATCTGATTTAAGTTTTTTTCTTTTTTTAAATATGGTCTTAAAATAAAATTAAATATATGTGAAAAGTATCAAGATATTTTTTTAATAATGTAATTTTAAACATATTACGTAAAATTTGATATTAAAGAGTTGTCGGATCAATTTAAGTGTGTCTCATGTGAATTTTCTGTAAGATACGTGTAGCTCTTGTTCAAATTTATAAAAGTTTAAATATCTATTTGTACACGTTCAAAATTGAGACACGTAGATATGAGATTAAGCTAAGTTAAAAGGTTTTTTTTTTTTTGGTTTCTCACCTTGTGTCTGGAGCCCACATTGAAGCTCCGATTAAATCTGAATCGTGCTCTGCAGGGCCCATTCCGAGATAGCGCTCCCAACAAGATTTTCTCCATACCCAGGGCTCGAATCCGAGACCTCTAGTTAAGGGTGAAACACTCCCACCACCAATGTACCACAACCAGTATTGGTAAGTTAAAAGGTTATGCTTGAAAAGAACTAACAATATTGACCATTAAGAAAAGAAAAAGAAGTACTTAGGATACTTTTCTTCATCAGATTGATGTACATAATAATTAAAGTAGTATCATACTATCATGTTTGGTATTAATTTAATTATTATGTATAAAATTCAGCACACTAATATGGTGATAATTTGGTTACAAGTTCATCACAAGTATATAGTGAATTGTAAATAGTATGGATAAAATTTATTTTTTCATTGAAATTTATCACTAAAAAACATTGTGTGTCTGTTCTCATAAATATTTCGATTAAATAAATTAATAAGAAAAAACAAAATATTTAATGGCTATTTCAGCATTTCTATAAGAATCTATTTTTTATCATGTGTTATATAGCATAATTTTTTCATTAATTTACAGTGAAAAAAATCTTATATTTCTAATACTGATATGTGATTTCAATATGTAAAAAAAATAAAATTATCAAACATAATATTGATTATTCGTACATCTAGCGCCATTTTTAATGAAACGTCCATAGCTCTCCTATATAAAGTTCACTACAACAAAACAAATATTTAATTAGTGTCAATAGATGTTTCTTTTAGCGATAATATTTACTACCGCAAAAATATTTAGTCATATTGAGTTTATAATGTAGTATTCAAATTCTTTAAAGCCTTTAGCGATAGTTATATAGAATGTTGATTGAAATATTTATATTTATTTTTTGTTATTAGATAATATAAAATAATAACATTTATATTATTGTCACTAAATAATTACCACACAATTATATTTTTGGTGATTCGGGATTTCGGCTTATTTTTGGCCGAAATTTTTCATTGACGTCCGTTAAGACCTTATTAATGGTGTGAGTTGGTCCCGAGGGGCAAACGAGCGCATTTTCAAGTTCAAACGAGCCCCAAAGCAGAAAAAACCAGATTTACCAATTTTTGTGTGCTATAGTCCATAGATTTTTGGTAATTCGGGATTTCGACTTGTTTTTACCGAAATTTTTCATGGACGTATGTTAAAACCTTATTAATAACGTGAGTTGGTCCCGAGAAACAAACAGATGTATTTTCAAGTTCGAACGAGCCCCTATATTTACATGCTAAGCCAAAGAGAATCTAGTCAGTTGTCTTTTCCAGAAGAATGCAAAAAAGGAAAATGAAAGTAGTAAAAGGCCAACACTAGCTAACAATTCCATATAATATATGCTTTTTGCAGCTTTTAATTTTCTCGAGAAACCATAATTCGTGACGTAGCTGTATCCAACTATCTGACATGTTCAAACATTATGTCTTTGGCATGTCCACAATGTATGATTTCACCTTTCTTTTTCATTTAAGCTATCGTTGTTTTGGGTCAAATCAAAATTAGATAAATAAATAAAAATAAAAATAAATAACATAAATCTTATTAAATTAGGACGTACTCAAGTGTTCTCATTTTAGAATTACTATTAGTTAGATTTCGGTCATGTCCAAATATATATATCTCGGATACATGAGGTTGAAATTATGTATAATTTATTCTAGATACGTTATATTCAAGTGGATTCACATATATCTGAGATACAATGACTCTCTCCAAAGGTGGATCCACCACTCTAGGGGGTGCACGTGCGCCCGTTAACTTTGAAAAAAATCATGTATATCTATGTATATTTTTCCTGAGAAACTAATTGAAATTAAAATATAATAAATAGTGCACCCATGAAAAGCATAAGAGTGTCATTGTGTTGTTGGTACAAGCTAGAGGATCCACCCGCGAGACTTGGGTTTGAATCCAGCATCTTCAAATTCTGGGTTCGCCTCTGACTCTCTCGCTCGTCTCTCTCCATATATATCTGTATTTCAAAATGTATATATCTAGTATTTCATATACATGTACGTGTATCTGGGATACACTTATAAGTCTCTTGCTCGTTTCCTCCTATCTCGCTCGCCTCTTTCTCCTCTCTCTCTCCCTCTGTCGCTCGCTTCTCTCCCGTGTATATGTATTTAAGAGTGTATCTGGCCGTCTACATGTTATCCTCAGAACGAAGGAATCAATCTTTTGAGGAAGTATTTTAACTTTTACATACATATATATATACCTCAAAGTATTTTATGTTTTTGATAAGCTTTCATTTTGTAACAAAATTATGAAGAAGAAACATATCCCCTCATATAGCAAGCAAACACAAGGCCAAGGGACTACAACAACAACAAATGATCATCAACTAAGTTTAGTAACACAAGATGAAAGTTTGCTAACAAAATGTTTCATAGGGAAGGGTATAATTGGAGGGCCTTCTTGGTTAGGGTTAATGAAGAAGGCTTTTAGATCACCTATCAAAGAGAATGATATCAAAAGTATTAGAAGAAGAGAAGAAGCTCATGACCAAGAAGAAGAAGAAAAGGTATACTACTTAATTATAAACATGTTAATTAATTTACACTAGCAATAATCTTTTTTTTCCAACTAATTCATCGCTAAATAGAATTAGCAGACAAGAGGGGTTGTTCAGATGTAAAGTATTATGTATATCCTCCACCTTCAACTCTAAAATTGTAGGTTTGAGTCATCAGGAGAGCAAAAAATTAAATGTGAAATCACAATTTTTTTTCAGTTTAGCTACAAAAGTTGTCCGTTGCTAATTCTTGATAGTGACAATACGAGACACAGAGGGAAGATCTAGAGTTATTTTGCTGATTAGTTCACTACGAGAAATATAAAAATTAACGACAGATAAATTATGTAGTTGAACAACAATTTAGCCACAAACTTGTAACGAAGTTCATAGCTAATTTCAAATTATTATTTTTCATTTGTAGAAGAGGGGGAAACGACGATGGATCTTCCGAAAACCTACTGTTCACGAAACAACATTAATTCATCACAATCAAGATCAAGAAAATGCTGATTTGAGGCAAAAAGAAGCAATTGGAGTAGCTATGACTAGGGGCGGATCTAGCTTATCAGGTTGTTCATATTTTGTATTTGTACTTAAATTTGTCTCAATTTACGTGATACATTCCGTTTTTGAGATCTAAATTATTTATATATACTTGGACTAATACTTCTTTTTTATTCTTTATTTCATATTACTTGGCCCATATTGACTAATTAGAGATGCATTTTACTAAACTAACTTCATTAATGATTTTCTTGAACTCCAAATTTAACTAGTATACTATTTTATGTAGTTATCTAATACTAAGTATAGTATGGAAAAAAAAACTCTCTTGATTTTGATAAAATGGGCAAGTAAAATGAAATATATATTTTTTAATGTGGACCAAGTAAAATGAAACAGATCGGGAGTAACTAGTAGTACTTTCATATTTATAGCTTTTGAATATATAAATTTTGATTTTGAAATATTGAGTTGATCTAATTCAACTTAGCTTTCATGACTAGCCAAACTAAGTTAACTTTTGACCATAGATTTTGAGAATAGTTTCTGAAAATTTATCTCCAACCATAAAATTTGACCAGATTCTAAAAATCTAATTTAAAAATATTATCAAGTTCTCAAAAATTAGCTCAGACTAGCTAGTGAGCCAGATTTGAGGATTTTGGGACTTATAATCACAAAATTTCTAATTTTTTTCCGAGTAAAATGCATATTCAAACACAATATATCAAATTTCAAAAGCCACTATTTTCAAAAGCTCAATTTTTCAAAATTTAGCTTCAAAATCTATGACCAAACGAGAGCTAAATCTTACGAAACGAAAGCGCCATATAAATTGAAACATAGGGAAAATTAGAAAATTTACAAAATAATTATAAATAATTTAGTATAAACTCAATTATTATTATTATTATATTAACTTAAAATAATTTCAATTAAGCTCAGTCGATTTGTTTAATTGAAATCTTATAAAATAATTACATTCTTTAATTCAGTTGTCATAATTCTTTCCGTATTTTTCTATTAGTTCAGTTATCATAATTCTTTCTGTATTTTTCTATTTATCTACTCATAAATTTCATATTCTGAATTCCTCAGCGGCTACACCTACTATAATAGCCACTCAGGCAGCAGTTGCTAAAACACAAGCTACTATAGACATCACTCAGCTCACACAACCTCCTATTTTAGTTAAACAACAATGTGCCATCCTTGTCATTCAGACAACATTCAGAGGATATTTGGTATGTATAAATATGCCTTTATAATTGTCTCTATGTTTTATATCGACGGTGAAAAAAATATTTATCACAATATAAGAATGTCACTTATATTTAGTTCTTGTCTATTATGTTAATAATGTAACATATATAATCGGTACATAACTTAATTCATGTATGATTTTCAATAAGTTATATTCCATGATTGTTAGTGTATAGTATTAATATTATTGATGCATTTTAATCTATAGTAGTAGATTAATTACTATTTTTATATTACTAATTCATTAGCCCGCGCTTCGATCGAATAATTTATTGGTGTATCTAACTCAATAATAATAGGTGACATAACTAGAAAGAGAGTCTATCAGATTGGGAAAAAATTTACACAAAAAATTACTTATTTCTTTATTAGATAAGTATATAATAACGATCTTAGCTTATTATTAGAAATGTCATATCACCTCTTTTATTATATGAATCATATAGGTATAGATTACGTAAATATATTTAAGGCGTCATTTCATGATTTAAAAATGATTAATTAAAAAAGAAAAGGAGAGGAAACACTTATTATTTTTCACATTTCTTCTTTATTATCTCATTTTCAATATTTTTTGTGTGAACATATTAGGCAAGAAAAGCACTTGGAGCGCTCAAGGGTGTTGTAAAGTTGCAAGCTTTAATAAGAGGCCATAATGTTCGAAAACAAGCGCAAATTACCCTCCAATGCATGCAATCTCTTGTTCGCGTGCAAACTCAGGTAATTTTGACTCGAATCTTATATTTGTATTTAATTTTTTTTAATATGTACAAATAGTTTATTCAGAACTCAATATACGATAAAACTTTAGTTCAGAACTCTTAAACTAAAAATCATATATCTACCGCGTTGCTCAGGTGTGTGATCAACGTAGAAGGTTATCTTGTGAAGGAATTAGTTGTGATTCAATCTTCAAAGAGCCAAAAAGCATTTTGGAGCTTCATCTCAATGATAAGGAGTCCAATGTGAGTGCCTTATTTATATTAAAGTCTTTGGGAACATCCGATAAGATTTGGAACGACACAAAAAATATACTTATACGTTATTTTTCATATGTTTATGTAGTCTATAAATCAAGCTAGTATTCCGGACAACGATGTTAATGATCATTTACATGCACTAGAAAAA
>JAJOOO010021652.1:0-10879 GCA_029582685.1 Solanum piurae
AACTACATCTCCCAAATATGCAAAAGAAGTCAACAAAAATTCACACTTAGAAAATTTAGCATACAACCTTTGTTTCCCAAGAACACTCAGAACAACACGAAGATGGTCGGCATGCTCTTCCTCACTTTTCGAGTAGACCAAAATATCATCAATAAAGACTATAACAAATGAATCAAGAAACGGCTTAAACACCCCATTCATCAAACTCATGAACGCTGCAGGTGCATTAGTCAAACGAAAGGACATAACTAGGAATTCATAGTGCCCACAGCAAGTCCTAAACGCCGTCTTGGGCACATCCTCAGACCTAATTTTTAATTGATGGAAACCAGACATTAGATCAATCTTAGAGAAAATTGATGCACCTTGCAATTCATCAAAAAGACCATCTATTCAAGGCAAAGAATACTTGTTTCGAATAGTGACCCTATTCTCGATAATCTATACACATTCTCATACTAACATCCTTTTTCTTAACAAACAAAATTGTGGCACCCCATGGGGAAACACTAGGTCGAATAAATACCTTATCAAGAAGCTTTTGGATTTGAGCCTAAAGCTCTCTTAATTCCGCCAGAGCCATATGATACGGAGGAATAGAAATGGGGCACGTATCAGGCTCTAAATCAATGCAGAAATCTATATCTCTATCCGGAGGCATACCAGGCAAGTCATTAGGAAACACTTCTCTAAATTCTGACACCACAGGAATAGAATCAATAGATGGGGTCTCAACCTCAACATTCCTAACATGAGCCAAATAAGTCAAACAACCCTGCTCTACCAATTTTCTAGCCTGAATGGAGGATATGATCTTAGCTTGCTTAGGCTTGTACACCCTTTCCCACTCTAATTTTTCCCTTCTCGGAATTTCTAGAGTTATAGACTTAGTATTACAATTCAACACAACATAATAGGGGGACAACCAAGTCATGCCTAAGATAACATCAAAGTCAGTCATATCCAAAATCACCAAATCAGCCCAAGTCTGAAAACCCATAAACAAGATAGGACATGCATGATAGATATGGGTGACTATGACTGACTCTCCAACTGAGGTAGAAACATGGATAGATGCATCAATTACATCACAAATCATATCAAACTCTGAGGCAAATCGCATAGATACATAAGAATAAGTAGAACCCGGATCAAATAACATATTAGCCATCCGGTCACAGACCAGAATAGTACTTGTGATCACCGCATCAGACGCCTCTGCCTCATTCTTGCCCGTAAAGGCATAACACCGAGCCCTATCATCTTGACGAACCACTTCCCTGCCTGGTTGCACATTACCTCTGACTGCATTACCATTTCCTCTACCTCCAAGGTTTCGCTGATTACCTCCTCGCCCACCTTGTGAATGCCCTCGACCATTATTACCATTTCCCATGGGTACCACTACTCTAGTCTGCTGCTGCGCGGACTCAAACACACGTGGGTGGGGACAATCTCTCCTCATATGCCCTGGTTTTACACAGTTGTAACAAGTACGATCAAAAGATAGCTTGCTGCCCGCTGAAGGAATGACTCCTTGGCTATCCTGAATTAAATTAGGAGATGGAGTTCCCGAGCAATTACCTGTAGAGGCGGGCATAGCGGACTGAATTGACTTGGCTACAAGTGTTGGCCTTCCAGAACCTCTGCAATAGGAAACTTGAAAGTTACCCGAGTTCTTGGCCCTTTTTGCCAACGCCTTGGCTTGACCGTCACGCCTCACCCCCTCCACTTTATTAACATAGTATGTTACCTCATTAAAGCTCCTCCCTGCATAAGTCATATGAACAGATAATACCTGCAACTCAAAATTTAGTCCCTTAATAAATAACCGGATTCTCTCTTCCTCAATAGTCACCAATTGAGTTGCATATCTAGACAAAGCATGTAACTTGGCCTCATAAGCAGCCATAGACATACCACCTTGCTCCCAAGCTATGAACTCATCTTTCTTGCGATCCCTCAAAGTCCTAGGCTTATATTTCTCTAGAAACAGAGCATGAAATTGGGTCCAAGTAAGTGGAGGTAAAGTAGAAGATTTGCATTCCATATAAGCTCTCCACCATTGCTTAGCCTCACTTTGAAGTTGAAAGGACACAAACTCAACCCCATGCTGAAGGACAATTCCCAACTATGAAGCCTCTCATAGTAATCTAAGATGAACTCGTAAGCATTCTCATTCTCAGAACCAAGAAACACAAGAGGTTTTAACTTCAGAAACTTAGTCAACATTTCATGCTCATTACCAGTCATAACCCAACAAAGGACGGAAGAAAGCATCATTACCTCCCGTTCCACCCATCTTGGGGGCAGTGTTAGCAATTGGAGGATGAGAGGGAGCCTGAGCTGCTTGAACAGAGGGAAGCACTCCAGGACCAACCAATCCCTTCAAAAATGACATAATATGTTGAGCTAACACTGGGTCTAAGGGAGGAACACATGTAGTTCCAACCTGCACCTCTTCCTCTTGTCCAACCTCCTCAACATCCTCAACATCAACATTCACCTCAATCTCTTTATGCTGCGCAAGAGGATTCTCATTCATAGGAGCATTCTCAACAGGAGCTCCATTCCCAGCAGGTGCTACCCTTCCACGACCTCTACCCCTCCCTCGACCGCGACCTCTCGTTGCAGATTCCTCAGTTGGAGCATTGACGGGAGCTACAGGGCTGACGTCATTGAATCTAGTATTAACCATCTGCAGACAGAAGAGTGAAGGAGGTTAGATACTAATTTGAATCGCTAGATACCAATTGGAATCAAGTCATAGAACGAAAGAAGACAAGAGAAAACAGAGAGATTTCCTGAAGTCCTATACCCTCTCGAAGAAAAGTAAATGTGTCCCCGTACCATTCCGCAAGACTCTACTTGACTCATTTTGGTACATCGAGATCAACGAACCTAGGCTCTGATACCAACTTTGTCACGACCCAGACCATCGTGGTTGGTACCTACACTAACCCTCCGGTGGGAGAACCATTAATACTTATTAGCTAACCAACTTTAATCAAAATACTAAGGCATTTAAGTTACGGAAGCAAGTTAAATGCTAAGAAGAAATAGGGAGTTCCCATAAACTCCAAACCAAGATCTAACAATTAAAAAAATGCGAAAATAACACCTAGAACCTGAAAGTCAATGTACCAAAACATCTAACAATGAACCAAAAGTCTAAACAAGAAGGGTTACAACCGCAACTAACGAACTAATAATTAACTAGAAAAGTCAAAGTCCGAAATGGTGGACATGGATGAAAGAGAACCCATGGCAGGCCGGAAGAATTGTCTCACCCTTGAATTCGAATGATCACTGATCTTCTAAGCGAGGTTTGTCAATAGCCGCTGGAAGATGCCCTGTACGCAACAAAAATAAGAGTAAGTACAGTATCAGTACACAACCACAGTGTACTGGTAGGATCACACGGCTATCCCACTAAGTGTAACATACATTAGTCAATACAACAACATAATCACATGAACATATCGAACATATACAATATCATCAACATATACGAACAATGAAGAACTTCACATTTTCTCAAGATACACAATTATGACAAGTCATTGGTCCTCTCATGGAACCCAAACCCAAACAGTTAGCATACCGGAACGTGGCAACCGATCCAAGTTAGTTATGCCAGAACATGGCAATAGATCAATTCAACACACTACAATCACAATCACAAGTATATCCTCAAGATCATACATTTAAGTCATAATTTCATGGTAACCATCATTCATCTATCTCATTTACAACAAGTGTTATCAATAACGCAACATTCATATACATACATGTATCATAATGAAGCAAGAACAAACATACATCACACAATCATTGAATCACAACCATCACCTACCTCGAAACAAGCTTGAAATCCTAAGAAACTTGATCCTTCCCTTTCCTGATTCGTTCTTCTTGTTCTTGGTCTATAAACAATCAATATAATACGGAAATCAATAAGCAATCGCTAATTAGCCGAATTACCAACAATTCTATGAACCATAGATCAAACCCATGATCCCAGTTATCCAAAATAGGATTGTTTCCACCATAGAATCTAGATCAAAACCCTCCCCCATCGATAATTACCCATTCTATTATGTTCTACGGATCAAAAATAGATTCGGGGAGTGAAAAAGCTTACCTTTAGCCTCAAGAATGGAGGAAAACTGTTAGCATTCGCCTGTGGTTCGTTCCTTAGCTCTAAAAATCGAAAAGTGCAAAATAAAGTTGTTTAGGGGTTTATTTATTACTTTAAGTCGCGTCTAGCCCGCCACAACGACCCTCACCCCGCTACAGTGGCCCTGCTAGAGCGATAAAATCCAGCGCCAAAGCGGCTTGCACGAAACAGTGAGCTATTTTAATAATTTCAAAATCCCCATTTCACAACACACCTCTAACCCACGATGCTCAGAAAATACCCTTCATGCTAAGATCGATTCTGGGAGTTCTACTCACACGAATTCAATTCTGTAAAGTCGTATGGATTCCTTAATGAGTTATATAACCACTCATGTAACTAGAATTATAAATAAATCACTCAATTGTAACCTGATTTCCATACCCCTTAAAGACTCCAATTTCATCCAAATCTGGACAAGGTTGGAAAAATCCAAATACTACAAAAAAAGTTTTTCGGCCCTAAATTTTCCCACTTTGACTTCTTTCTAACGACGGAACCCGGTCGTTATAATTTATTATGCTGAGCCCGTGCTTAGCACGGGCCAAGCCCCTCTAGTTGTTTGTATACATGATTACACATTATCATACACATACATTATATACATTTTATACATGCGTCAACTAATTTTAGTTTAATCATTGAGTGGAGAGTTATTTAGGTTTATTCATTGAGGATTCTCAAAGCGGTTAATTATTAATGAATTTTTTTTGTCGGCTCTCTGTAATATACTCGTTTGTTCTAGGGTTTCCAAATACATCATAAGTTAAGTCGGTAATGACAAATAACCAATCCACAATAGTAATAAAAATTACATCCCTCTATTTTTTTCCCTACATCGCCACACCAAGGAATATGGGGACGTAAACAAAGAAGGGGGGTGGGGTGGGGGGTCATATCAACTTGTTTTGATCTAGAATAACAAAAAAAGATCTAATATTAAAGTTTGAATTAATATAAAATTATGTATTTCTTTTAATAACAAATGACTAATAATTGAGTCCTTGAATTTATTAATTTAAAAAACAACATGCCATTCTTTTCCAAATTCATCCATAACTTCTTTTGTTGAATTTTTTTAAATTTCATATACTTTCCAAAGATTCATTAACTAGTTTAATGTTATTTCTTTAATTGTTATACTCAATGTTGTGTTATCATATTCATGCAATTCATGTGATTATTTTACTTTCTCTGTTTCTATTTACATAACGTCCTCACTAAAAAAAGATGTTCCTTAACACTCCCTCCGCCCACTATTAATTGTCATGGTTTCCTAATCAAACTATAAGAACTTTGACTAACATTTTACGATATATTTTTTTCATCTTATTGATATGCAAAAAAATGTCATTTATAGTACTTTTCGTATAATTTTTGAATATCTAAATTTGTTGTTTAATATATCGAATTAATGTTGTAACGACCTGTTCCCATCGTTTTAGAAAAGCCAACGGGGGAAAATTTAGGGTCGGAAAACTTCTTCGTAGTATTTGAATTTTCCCAATCTTGTCCAGATTTAGACGAAATCGGAGTCATTGAGGTGTAGGGAAATATAGTAACAATCGGGTGAATCATTTATGATTTTGATTACATGAATAGTTAGATAACTCATTAAGGAATCCGTAGTACTTTACAGAATTGAATATAGGCGAGTAGAACTCCCAGAATCGATCTTAGCATAAAGGGTATTTACTGAGCGTCGTGGGTTAGAGGTGTGTTGTGAAATGGGAATTTTGGAATTCTTAAGATAGCTCTCTGATTCATTTTGGCCATTTTGGCGGGGGGTTTTGCCGCTCTGGTGTCGCCGCTGTGGCGGGCTCGACGCGAATTAATGTCGTTAATAAACCCCTAAACAACCTCATTATGCACTTTTCAATTTTTTAAGCTAAGGAACGACTCCTAGGCGACTCATACTCATTTTTTACCGTTCTTGAGGCTAAAGGTAAGCTTTTCACTCCCTGAATCCATTCTTCTATCCGTAGAACGTAATAGAATGGGTTAATATTGATGGGGGAGGGTTTTGTTATAGATTCTATGGTGGAAACAACCCTAATTTGGATAACTGGGATCATGAGTTTGATCTAGGGTTCATAGAATTGTTAGTAATCTGGGTAGTTAATGATTGTTTATTGATTCCCATATTATATTGATTGTTTGTAGACCAAGAACAAGCGGAACGAATCCTGAAAGGGAAGGATCAAGTTTCTTAGGGTTTCAAGCTTGCTTCGAGGTAGGTGATGGTTGTGATTCTATGAGTGTGTGATGTATGCTTATTATTTCTTCATTATGATACTTGTATATGTATGATATTGCAATGTTGATCATACTTGTTGTAAATGAGATAGAGAATTGATGAATGCCATGAAATCATGACTTAAATGTATGATCTTGATGATATACTTGTGATTGTGATTGTGGTGTGTGAATGGGATCGGTTGCCACATTTTTGCATAACTAACTTGGATCGGTTGCCACGTTCTAGAATAAATATGGGATCGGTTGCCACGTTCCGGCATGCTAACTATTTGGATTTGGGTTCCATGAGAGGACCAATGATTTGACATATAAATGTGAAGTTATTCATTGTTCGTGAATATTGATAATATTGTATATGTTGATATATATACATGTGATTATAATGTTGTTTGACTTGTTTATGTTGCACTAGTGGGATAACCGTGTGATCCTACTTGTACATTGTGGTTTTGTACTGATACTGCACTTGCTCTTATTTTTGTTGAGTACAGGGAATCTTCAAGTGGCTATTGACAGACCTCGTTTAGAAGATCAGTGATCGTCGCTTTGAATTCAACGGTGAGCCAATTCTTCCGTGCTGCCCTGGAATTCTCTTTCGTCTATGTCCACCATTTCTGGACAAAGACAATTGTTTTAGTTAGTTCATTAGTATGGGGTTGTATCCCTTCTTGTTTAGACTTGGTTCATTGTTAGATATTTTGGTACATTAACTTTCAGGTTCTAGGTTATTCTTCCGCATTGTTAGTTGTTATTTTTAGACTTTTGTTAGAGTTTATGGGAACTCTATTTTTATTTCCTTAGTGTTTGACTTAAATGTCTTAGTTATTGCTTTAGTTGTTTGGTTTGGGTTGTAGTAGTGGTTCTACCACCGGAGAATTAGTGTGGGCGCCAATCACGACAGGCTGGGTCGTGACAAATGTAATCTAATTTAACTTTGAAAATTAGTCAAACTGACTTTCGAAAACCGCTACATGACAATTAAAAGTGGTCAGAGGGAGTACTTTTCATTTTACAAAATCAATACATAAATGACAATATTCTTACTAGTTGGGGAACCTTCACATATACTCACACTATTTTTTTAACGTCCATTACCACATTTACAAGCCCTTTTTTTAAGAATCGTCCAAATTTTCCAATTTTTCGTGTGTGTTAGCCCATGGATCTGGCTCCCAGAGCGTTCAAATTTTCATTTCCCAAAACCACTTTATCAGGATCTCTGTAATTAGTGGGGCACGTATACTCACATCATTTTTTAATGCCCATTTCCGCATTGTCAAGCCTTATTTTAAGAATCGCCCTAATTCCCCAATTTTTCGTGTGTATTAACCCATAGATCTGGTGCCCGGAACACCCAAGAAAAAATTCTTAAAAAAACTTTATGAGGACATCCGTAATTAGTTGGGGAACCTTCACGTATACTCACACCATTTTTTATAACTCCCATTTCCGCATTTACAAGCCTTTTTTTAAGAATCACCCAAATTCTCCAATTTTTCATGTGTATTAGCCCATAGATCTTGCGCTAGGAGCACCAAATTATTTTTTTTCAAAAAACTTTATGAGGACCTCCGTAATGAGTTGGGGAACCTTCACGTATACTCACGCCATTTTTAACGCCCATTTCCACATTTACAATCCCTTTTTAAAAAATCACCCGAGTTGCCTAATTTTTCGTGTATATATTAACCCATGAATCTGCTCCCAGAGCACCCAAAAAATTTTATTTTCAAAAAGTTGTATGAGGACCTACGTAATGAGTTGGGGAACCTTCACGTATACTCACACCATTTTTAACGCCCATTTCCGCATTTATAAGCCTTTTTTTAAGATATGCCCAAATTCTCTGATTTTTTGTGTATTATCCCATTGATCTGGCGCCCGTAGCACCCAAAATTGTTTTCTCAGAAAAACTTTATTAGGACCTACGTAATGAGTTGGGGAACCTTTACATATACTCACACCATTTTTTTAACGCCCATTTCCATATTTATAAGCCTTTTTTTAAGAATTGCCCAAATTCCCCGATTTTTTGTGTGTATTACCCATGGATCTGATGCTTGGAACACCCAAAAAATATTCTCAAAAAATATTATGAGGACCTCCGTAATGAGTTGGGGAATCTTCACGTATACTCACATAATTTTTTAACGCCCATTTTCGCATTTACAAGCCCTTTTTAAAGAATCGTCAAATTCCCTGATTTTTCGTGTGTATTAGTCCATGGATCTAGCGCTCGGAGCACCCAAAAAAAAATTCTCAAAACACTTTATGATGATCTCCGTAATGAGTTGGGGAAACTTCATGTATACTCACACCATTTGTTAACGCCTATTGCCGCATTTACAAGCCCTTTTGTAAGAATCGCTTAAATTCCCCAATTTTTCGTGTCCATTAGCTCATGGATCTGGCAACTGGAGCACCAAAAAAAATTTCTCAAAAAAAATTATGAGGACCTCCGTTATGAGTTGGGGAACCTTCACATATACTCACACCATTTTTAACATCCATTTTCACATTTACAAGCATTTTTTAAGAATCACCCAAATTCTCCAATTTTTTGTGTAAATGCCCATGGATCTAGCGTCTGGAGCACCAAAAAAATTTCTCAAAAAACTTATCCGTAATGAGTTGGGGAACCTTCACGTATACACATACCATTTTTTAACGCTATTTCCGTATTTACAAGCTTTTTTTTAAAGAACCGCCCAAATTCCCTGATTTTTCGTGTGTCCTCTATGAACCTCTCATACCTCCTCACCGGGGCATCTGACAAAGATTTAACGGCCTAGCTCTACTCCTCTTTAAACCCACCTTTGTCAACCTCTCACACCTTCTTATCGGAGTATCTAACAAAAAAAATTCATCCTACCTCTACCCCTCTTTACCTGACAAAGCTTGTGAATCTACAAATCATCTATCGATGATTAAGGGGATATGTAGTACTTCCTAATTAATTACCAACAAAAAAAGTTGTCAAAAATGAGACATGTAGTTCTTCCTACTTACTAGTAAACAAAGTTGTAAATAAGGATATTGGTTGAACTAATTCACTTACCTTGTTCTAGTATAAATTCCACTTTTCCACGTTCCAAACCTGTGTGTTCTTGCCATGGATCTGGCGTCCGGAGCACCCAAAAAAAATTATAAGTTTTTGTGTGTTATCCTCTGAATATTTTGGTGATATGACTTTTAGTTGATTTTTTATTTTTGCGAAACCTTTACCGAACACTCTGTAGGGAGTTGTGGATTAGTAGGTGCATTCTCACTTTTTTGCGACATTTTAAGATATGTAGGAACGAATTTATAAGAATTATGTAATTTTCTCAATTTTGAATGTTCTAAACTTTCATAATCAATAAAAGATCATCCCCTCATCTTGGATTGGAGGACACACTTTGTTACATATTTCTGTGGGATCACAAGCCTATTAAGCTTTCCAATATAATTGGAATTAGCTTCTTTTGAAAAAGTAGCTTATATGAGATTTTAACATCACTCTTTTAATAAATTTGAAATTATAAATTCTAACAAGAGTATTCATAAGAAAAAACACACATAAAATGTTATACCTACAAAGCTACATTAAGTGAATTCAACAATTTGTATTTGCGTTAGACCGATGTTTATTGGAAGTCTAAATCTTGCTATCAATTTATATACACTATATCACCAGAAGGTTATTTTAGATCACCAGATTATCTTTGTGTTATAGTAGGTAAGATGTCATATTTTCTGAATTATAAATCACACATTTTTAAAAGGCTTATTTGGAAATATCCTTGTGAGTGACCTAGTGGTATACAAAATTCTTTATACTGAATTTGAGACTGAGAGGATAATAAAATCTAACAAAAATATGCTAAATACTGTCATTTAAGGACGCTCAATTTCTAAGAGTCAAAAATTAGAAGTCTCATACACCCCTCACCCCTCCCTCCCAAAAAAAGAAAAAAAATGTTCCAATACTAACCTTCATAATATAGTTTTTTCTTAAATACACAGACAATATTAAGGATGCTAGTAGCAAGATTTAACTTAAATACACAGACAATATTAGATAAAATTCTCACTATAAGATTAATCAAGAAAATATTTCAATACTAACCTTCACAATAAAGTGAGATTTGTAATCTTAAAGTATAGAAATTCTTTATACTATCGATGAACATTAATTAAACTTCATTTCCCCTTTTTGTCTTAGTCCAACCTATTTGCTTTCCAAAAAGAAAAATAGGTGTCAAAGCAACATCAACATCAACAACATCATGATTGAGTGTTAAATACATTGGCAAACCTTCAACATTCTTCACCACATCAATCACAAAGGTTATTACAATTCTCATTTGTTCCATTCTTAGATTCACACAAGTTGAAAATAATTGTATCTCTGGCTCTTAAGCTTTTAGCTTTCACAAATTTATGCCAACCCTTTGTGAA
>JAJOOO010021669.1:0-11357 GCA_029582685.1 Solanum piurae
TACCCGTATTCTATCCCCTTAGCTTGTGTTTAGAGGTTTACTTGCTGAGTACCGTGTGGTTTGGTACTCACCCCTTGCTTCTACAATTTTTTTGTAGGTTACGAGCTTGGATTTTGTGATACTTTCCATTCTCTTATTTTTCGAGGCTTCTTGGAGATTTGTGAGGTAGCTGTTTGTGATTCAGCAGACCTTCTTACTCTTATTTATGATCTCGTTCTATTCTAGAAACAAGGTCATTTGAGACTTGTGTTTTTTTTCTTTTGAATCAATTGTAATACTTTAGAGGCTTGTACACGTGACAACCGGATTTTGGGGGTATTTTGAGTTAATTATGAAATTTTTCGCATTTTATTGTAATGGGTGAGTGCTAGGCTGACTTGTCTTGGTGGGATAAGACGAGTGTCATCACGTCCATTTTTGGGTCGTGACATGATGATATAAATTAAACTTGGTCAATGCGTCTGAATTTTATTTTAATTTGACTATGACTTTGACTTAACTCTTTATATTTTTTCCTGTTTAGTCGAGTTATATAATACTAATTCAATGATAAAATATTAACCTTACCTTAAAATTTATGCACTAAACTAATCGAGAGTGCAGCCTACCATGTAGGCGTGCGAATTATTATGTGGCTTTGTGTGTGCCTAATCTTATTTTTGGTCAAGTTGATAGTTTTTGTTGTTGTGTTAATAGGTAAAATAAATATTCTTTCAAATTGAAGAATATTTATTTATTTATTGTTCGTTTAACTATAGAATACTATAATAAAGTAGCCATGCTCGAAGGAAAATCGATTTTTATAATGCTTTGACATATGGCTTAGAGTTTGAAATGTCTATCATTCCAAATTTTCTTATGCTAAAATCACATATATATGTGGACATCAAAATGATATTTGTGAGATAACTTTTTATCAACATAAATTTTGATTAGTCTGTTAAATATCAATTACTTATTGTATTTTATTTTACTTGATCTCTATATTACAAATAAAATTTATTTTATTTATCCATTGTAACAGAACAATCTCATGTTAATTAGCGTACGAAAACCTATTATATATACGTTAAAACACATGGACAAATATTTTTTGTGGGTGCTCTTTTATTGGGTGTGTATAGGGTAAATTCCGCTTCAATATGATAGTCCACAAATTACATTTGAGAGTTAAATTTCACTAGACAAATTTTGTATGAAGAACTTGACCGATGAAGCATGTAGGAGATTTTGCATCCAAGACTCATTATTTTGAGAGATCACTTACTCAACCAACTCTACCACCCTCACAAATCCTCCACTAATGTTACTTATTGTAATTGTACTAGTGTCCAATAACTTTTGTAAAAAATAACTTTTACTTCTCATCTATTTAATTAAGTTCTAGTATTAAATGGTAAACTTATTCGGCCTCAATATTTACATAAAATCAAAAGAAGAATGATATTGTTTGCACCTAAAATTTCATCACTTAATCTCAGTTAATTGATAGATATTTTTAATTTATTAAATCACATGGTCATAATAAATTGAATCAATTTAATGTAAACTACTAGATACGTAAGTTGAAATGATGTAAAAATGAAATGTCATAATCCTTTTCTAATGTTCACACAGGGTTTTCTCAATTGGAAAAATCTTTAATTAATTTTTTTTATGATCTTCTGATGGGCGTCTTAAATAAATTTTGGTGAAAAATTAACAAGCCTGAATTTAATAATAAATTAATCATGAATAATTATTATAAAACAAATTAAGCTACGGAATTATTGCTAATCTTCCTCTGAAACGTTATATGTAATGCTTTTCCAACTCCTTACGAAAGGTCTCGTAAAGTTTTTTCAAAAAAATTACCCGAAAGTTATTTCACCAAATATGCATGGGCTAACATTAACACACGAAAAATTAAAAAAATCGTCTAATTCTTATAAAATGACTCCTAAATACCAAAAAATATCGCGGATCATGGTGAAGCTATATGTATTGTTCCCCCAACTCCTTATAGTAGGCCTCATAAACTTTTTTCAAAAAATTCACCCAGAAGCCATTTCACCAAATATTCATGGACTAGCACACACGAAAAAACATATGAAAAAGTCGTATAATTCCTATAAAATGGCTCCTAAATACCCAAAAATGTCTCGTATCGTATAACTCCTTACGAAGTGTTTCGTAGAGTTTTTTTTTTTAATAAAAATCACCCGAAAGCAATTTCACCAAATATTCATTGGCTAACACATACGAAAAATTGAAACAATTGTCTAGTCATATCACCAAAATATTCACGGGCTAACTAACACACGTGAAAATTTGAGAAAATCGCCTAATTTATGTTAAATGCCCCTTTAATGCCAAAATATGTCATGGATCATGGTGATGCTGTACGTAATGCTCCCCCAACTCACCATGGAGGGTCCCATAAAGGTTTTACAAACAAAAATCACCCAAAAATTATATTTCTGATATATTCATGGGCCAAACACATAAAAACTGTGAAAGTCGCCTAATTCATGTTAAATGGCCCCGAAATACCAAAATATGTTGTGGATCATGGTGATGTTATACGTACTGCTTCCCTAATTCATTGCGGAGGGCCTCATATAGTTTTTTCAAAAAAATCGTTCGGAAATCATATCACCAAAATATTCATGGCTTACACATACGAAAAACTGAGAAAACCACCTACTTCCTACTAAATGGCCCATAAATGTCAGCAATGTGTTGTGGATCATGGTGTTGCTATACATACTTCTCCCCAACTCATTGTGGAGGGTCATGTAAAGTTTTTCAAAAAACTTGCCTAGAAGTCATATCATCAAAATATTAATGAGCTAATACACACAAAAAAAACTCACAAAATTGCCTTAATTATTCATGTTAAATGACCCCTAAATACCAAAATATATCGTGGATCATGGTGAGGCAATATGTAATTCTCCCCACCTCATTACAGAGGTTCCGGTAAAGTTTTTTCAAAAAAATTATCCGGAAGCCATGTCACTAAAATATTCATGGGCTAACACACATGAAAAACTGAGAAAATCGCCTAATTCTTGTTAATTGATCCTAAATGGCAAATATGTCGTGGATCATAGTGAGGCTAAATGTATTGCTCCCCCAATTATTGATGGTCCCGTAAAGTTATTTTTTAAAAAATAGGCAGAGAAATTATATCACCAAAATAGTCATGACCTAACACACACGAAAAATCGAGAAAACCACCTAATTTCTGTTAAATGCCCCTCAAATGCAGAAAATATATCGTTGTTCCTGGTGAGACTATACGTACACCTTCGCCAACTCATTAACGGATGGTCCCATAAACCTTTTTCAAAAATAATATGTAATAATATATCAATGTTATTACATTAATATATATATTTGTGTCCAAAAAATAAATATCATGTATTGTTTATTTGGCGACAATTAATTTAGTTATACTAAAATATAACAATTACCATAAAATAAAATCCCCCCTCTAAATCACTCATTATATTTTTTATGTTTTTTTATAAAGGTAGAAAATTTTAAAATATTGCATGCATGATGAAAATAAAATACTAAAATTTTCACCACAGAATTTTTGTATGAAATTACTAGCAATAATAGTGTGTGTTGGGGGGGGGGAGGGGGGAGGGATAGGGGGCAGAGGGGAAAGTGTTTTTTTTTAAAAAAAATCTGTGCTTAATATGGTAATGACATAAATAGAACCTAAAGTTTGTTTTATTTTGACTTTGAATTAACTCATTATATTTTTTTTCCATTTTAGTCGAGTTGTATAATACTTGGTCTATAATAAAACATTAATTTTATATTAAACTCCCTAGAAATTGCATAACTAAATCAATAACAAATCACATATGTTCTCTTAATTAGTTTCTCAAAACCATTTTGAATAACATTATATACAAAGAGAAAATGAAATCATTCAAGACTATCATTTTTATTTTATTTTTCGTTTTCTTTCTCAAATCAAAGGTACATATTATACTTTTTTTAGTTTGATATGACCGGGGTGGATATATGTTGAGTTATAAATTTTGAGAAGCTTTTTAAAGCCAACATTTGAGTTCTAAATTGAGTTTTTGAGAAAATAATGATGAGTTTTGAGAAAGAGTTTTTAAAACATGATTAGTATGATAATCGAGTATGCCGTCAATGTTTAAGCCGTATGATATCTAGATATACCATCAATGTTTATGCAGTATGACTTTTCGAGTCATCAATGATCATATCACAATATGATTTTGATATATTTTTGAGAAAGAGTTTTCAAGTATATATGAATTGAGTAAGAGTATAAGGGGACTAAGTATTCCCAAAGGTATCACTTTTTACATTGATAAAAGAGAAACTTTGATTTCTAAATGAGTTATGAGTTCAAAGATATTTCAAGAGTAGTTACCTATTTTAAGAGGATAGTCTGAGCAATTATCTCAAACCAGAGGAAGAGTATGTTTTTAAACATTGAGCATGAGTATATATTATTGGGAGTAGTATTGAGCACCGATATGAGGATGAGTTCAGACAACTCACATTTCTCATAAACCATGTATACCAACATGGGTACATGATCATACTTTTTAGATGAATCCTAAGTGCCTTTGGGCAGAGCTTAGTGGATCCACTTAGTTGAGTTGTTCTATACCCCGACAAGGTATAGGACAATTCTGGCAGCGTGGGCGAGACGTTATATCATCACGTAGCTCATAGTGATGATTGTCGGTTAGAGAATCTCTCAAATAGAGTTAAAAGTGTAATTTTATTATATCACTTAATATGTTGAGTTCAGAGATGAGTAAGTATTTTTG
The DNA here is from genome assembly GCA_029582685.1 of Solanum piurae. NCBI lineage: Eukaryota > Viridiplantae > Streptophyta > Magnoliopsida > Solanales > Solanaceae > Solanum > Solanum piurae. Next base: position 4,812 of record JAJOOO010021669.1, read on the forward strand.
TAAAGTTTTAATGATTTCACAACTTTATTTCTTTACATTAAGTTGAGTATATATCTATATCTATTGCAGTCCTTTCATTCAGTTATTTGTTATTCAGTTATATTACATACTCGTACATTCAATGTACTGATGTCATTCGACCTGTATCTTTTAATGATGCAGATACAAGTTCTTAGGATCCTCAACAAGAGTCCGTTGAGATCCTTTTATCTGCTCGCTAGCTTTTGAGTAAGACCTCCTTTCTTTTGGAGGACTCTAGTTTTATGAGTTGTTAGTATTAGTAACATTTTGAGTAGTCGTGAGTCTTGTCTCGACACTCGTCTATATATAGTAAAGGCTTCATAGATAGACATTTTTGGAGAGTCTTTCAGTTTTTCAGATGTTTTATTTAAACTTATGATTCATACTCAGTATATTCAGCAAAGTTTTGAGATTTGGTAAGTTGTTTTTGAACGTTTCTTTCAATTTAATGCTTGTGTATGCTTGAGTTAGTATTCCGCTTGTAATCAATCAGAATGAGGGTTCGCTTGGGGACCAGCAATGGTTCTCGAGTGTCGGGCATGCACACGGTGTAGGCTCGGATCGTGACAATTGAGTATTGGGATGAGGGTTTTTACCTGAGGGACTTGTGCCGTTCTTCATCGTCGTACATGCATATCTTCTCCCTATTTTATTTTCTTTAAATTAATTATGAACCAAAAATGCTGAATTTTATTTCTACCTATGAGCTAAGTGACATAAAGTATTAAATAAAGTTAAAACTTAACCCATTTATAATCAATAGAAAAGTTAATTATTTAATAAATAACCACCAACTAAATAAACGTATTTAAACAAATAGTTCAAGATTCTCATTTAAAACTTATGGAAAGGGTCAAAATAGTTCTAGTACTCAAAATAATCTAACGGGTTATTATAAACTTTCTGTATAAAATGATAATCAATGATATTTTGATAATTAGTTGTTAGTTAATCTATCATCAATAAATAAGATTAGTAATGGTTTTTTTTATGTCACGACCCAAAATTCATATGTCCTGATGACACCTATATTCCCAACCGATAGGTAAATGGTAAGCCAACCTACTAGTTTTACCAATTTAATTAAATAATTAAGGTGAAAAGGTAAACAACAAGTAGAATACTTCAAATACTAAGTCTTTCATAAGTATGAAGTGCGGAAACCTAAATACCACACAAGATTTTGGTGTCATAAGTACAAGAGTTTCTAAAATATGATATACGTACTAAAACAACATAATAAGCAATAAGATAGAGAGGGAGGTGTGGGCTGCGGAACAGCCAAGCAACTCACCACAACTCCAAGATACTCAAGCCCGGACTCAAAAAGCTCCACGAGGTGTGTTCGTATTCAGAATTGGATCTACACCACAAAACGATGCAAAAAATGTAGTATGAGTACGAAACCACATGTACCCGATATATCTCATAGACCGAAACGAAAAAGTAGTGACATGAATACATATAAGAAAATCATCCTTTTACTTATACAAGTTTACATTATATATACTTATCAGTCAGTTTTGATCAAATAGGAGTAATCAAATATCACGCAATGTCTAGCCACCAATAACACACATAATCAACAAGAATGAAGGATGTAATGAGATGCAATGCAATGTGACACCATGAAATGATATGCCTCATATGTCAAGTACTCTCTCAACCGTATATACATGATACTTCTCGAAAATACATCAAGAGTTCATGACCCATGCGGGACTCGCGAGGTCCATATACTGACACAGACGATCTCCACGTGTCTGTGCGGACGATCTCAACGCACTATCATAAAATCAAACAATCCCCAGCACCGACGATCTTCATGTGGCCAACTTATAATTATAACATCTCACAATCCCAGCACGGATGATCTCTGTGTGCCCAACTTATACTCAATCTCATGTCAATGCATGCGTACGATATGATTTAAATAAAAAAGGATAATGATGCATCTTAATCAATCAAATATCGGTATGATATATAGTCACCTTAACTATCACAAATATACGGGTTCAATAAAGAAATACAATCACACAAAAGAAATCAAGTCTATAATACATTTGTTAATGCCCACGTGCTTTGGTACTCATACCAATGCCCGTCACACTATTGGTACAAGACCCCATCTTTCGCCCTTTCCCATTGTCTATTCCATTTTTAATCTTTAATTAGAAAAACGTCCTTCAACAAAATCTGAAAGTCTTAACATACCTTGAATGCCGAACACATGTCATGAATCCTCAAGATTTTGCTTGTCCCTCTTGTAAAACTTCAGAATGTTCCTAATCTATCAAATATGTAATATTCGTAAGCAAACAAGTCTTTAGACACCCATATTATTATATGCCTATCCTAAACCCACAAACTCACCCAAATATATAATCGATTTCCTAGACCTCAAGCCTAGGGTTAAGTCTTAATTCCTCCAAATGACATAATTTTAATGATATTCATATAATACAATACACCTCATATTTAATTACCTATCTCAATTTATTAAAGCTTCAATTATAAAGTAATAACCATTGAAAAATTCCAAAATTTAAAACCAAAAATTTCACAGCCTATAACCTTAAACAAACGGAAATACACAGAAACCAATTATGCAATATCTTTACTTTGCCAATGATTATTTTTTCTCAACTAACAATTATTTTACCCATCACGTTTCTAAATCCATAAATTGTAATATTTATGCTTGGCTAATTATCTCTATACATGGGCCAAATTAGGTGGGTATCAAAATAAATTATGGACTTTAGCATATTAACCATCAACTAAATTGATTATTTAAATTTTATCCGCTAATTGAATAGTCTTAGTTAAATCAATAGTTTAAAATTCTCATTTAAATTTTTACTGAAAGAGTCTTTTAAGGAAGGAAAAGCCCTAGTACTTAAAATGACTTAGCGGGTCGTTACATTTTATTTGTGGACAAATTAATTTTTGTTATTTTTTTAGTAGTGTTGTTCTATTAAAAAAAAGGTGAGGGTGTTTTTCGTAAGTCATTTTTGCTTCTATGGTGATGACATAAATTAAACTTGGTCAATGCATCTAAATTTTATTTTAATTTGACTATGACTTTGACTTAACTAATTATATTTTTTCCTGTTTAGTCAAGTTATATAATACTAATTCAATAATAAAATATTAAACTTACCATAAAATTTATGCACTAAACTCTCTATAAATTCCACAACTAAATCAATAACAAATCACACATTTTCTCAGAATCTTGTCTCTCAAAACTACATTGAATAGCATTACATACATTTATTTATACAAAGAGGAAATGAGTTCACACAAAAGTGTTCTTTTTATTTTATTTTCTATTCTTCTTTTTCAAATCGAAGGTACATATTTATAATTTTATTCTACACTTAATATGACAGTTTAACATTTTTCTTACTACGATAACTTTCATACATATTTGTAATATTTTATTTTATTTTTATGGCTAACTTTTTTTTTTTTTTAATGTAGAGAATTTTGTGAATGGTACAGAAGAAGTATGCGGCCTCACATTGGGACCATGTCGAATTAATCGAGAGTGCAGCCTACCATGTAGGCGTGCGAATTATTATGTTGGTTTGTGTGAGCCTAATCTTATTTTTGGCCAAGTTGGTAATTTTTGTTGTTGTGTTAATAGGTAAAATAAATATTCTTTTTAATTGAAGAATATTTATTTATATATTTTTCATTTAACTATAGAATACTATAATAAAATAGCAAAGTTCGAAGGAATATCAATTTTTTTTTAATTTTAATACTTCATCGATTTTTATTATGCGTTGACATATGACTTAGAGTGATATTAATGAATATGTTATTTCATATATATTTATCTCTTTATGTGAGTGGGAAATTAAATAATCATAATTCAATATTATATTTGTGAATTATAACATAGACTTTATAGTTTCAATAAATATCAAATTCAAAAGGGTTGGAAGTTTAATGAGTTTCGATTATTAAATTAAGGTTAAATTATTTAAATATAAATTTGAAATATCTATCATTCCAAATTTTCTTATGCTAAAATCTCTCACACACACATGTGTGTGTGGGGACATCAAAATGATATTTGTGAGATAATTTTTTATCAACATAAATTTTGATTAGTCTGTTAAATATCAATTACTTATTGCAGTTTATTTTACTTGATCTCTATTTCACAAATGGAATTTATTTTATTTGTCCATTTTAACAAAAAAATCTATTATTAATTAGAGTACGAAAGATTATTATATACACGTTAAAACACATGGACGATGTAGTTAGGTTGTCAATAGTTGTAGGCGATTAGAGGTCGTGAGACCATGATCGTAAATTCAACCTTGTGAATCAATAATGAGGATAACATGTCGAATGCTAAAAAATAATTTATATTATGCTTGAAATCGGTGTATGCTACAACCCTGAAATTTCACCCAAATTGTGAAATCCCCGTTTGAAACTGATTTAATTGTTAGTAGTTAATAATTGAAATTGTTTTAATATTGATACCTTAAACAAACTCCTAAAACTTTCTGTCACATAAGTAACATTAATTTTAGTTACAACAAAGCTAGTGTTTGTCGATTTGAAGTCCTTTGGATTCGATAATTCGGCTCGAAAGAGTCACTATATTACTTGAGCGACCACGTATACTTGAGTGTGCATTTGGACGCAACAGTACCCGAGCCAACCAATAATCACAAACAATCATGCCACAATGAGCAATACCACTTCATGAAATCCACAAGTGACAATAACAAGTTCATTACATGCGATTACCTACAATAAGTCATTACATATGCTTCGTATGTATTCTTGAATATGCATAACACAATGATACTACAAATTGTAGACATGCATACACACATAACTGGAAACATACCACCCTCCTAACAAGGAACTCAAGGCAATTCAAGAACTAGAGACTCCCCCCCCCCTAGCCACAACCTCATCTCTGCCCTAACAACACATAATAGCAATCTCTAACCATCCAGACTCTGTTCTCGAAGGCTTATGCATGTAGTCTCTAAATATTTACAAAATACAATGCAGTAAAAACACGTCTAACTACTCAACTGTAAGAAACCTAGCCTATTTGGATGTCAAACAACATCTGATGAACCTTTCCCATGAATTTGGCTCCGCGCAAGTAATCTTTTGCGAATGCGCATAGGAAATCCATAGACGTCCACCTCCTTTGCATGGTAATTCTATCCCCTCATTGCTCCCTTTCTCCGGGGTGCTTTTAGAGGGTTTTTGGATCAGCCCTCATCTATTTTTTCCTTTCAATAGTGGGAGGAAAATAAAAGACGACGCATAATTAGGTTGCTGCATTTTGACGTCCTGCTATATCAGCTCTCAAACCGCTATAGTAGTGTTGCCATAGCAGGAAGGCTTCCGCTACGGAGGGCTAACGTTAGCCTGTCTCAGAAATTAATTAGTTGAAATTCGCCGTCTTGCTCAAATTAAAAAAATTCTTACACCACCTTTTTCAGACTTTTGGGATTCCACACAAGATGCCCTCTAGTAACAACGGATCGAGTCGTTACATATAAAAGCCCATAGATCACAGACGTAAATGACATTTCATTTAGATTAACATTTGTTCAATTAAGTTTGTCACCCTCGCGGGTCCTCCACTAATATTACTATATAGCATATTTGATGGTAAAAACTTATATGTCTCGGCAGAGGCGTATTCAGGATTTTCGCAAGATGGGTTCACAATTATAAAACAAATGTATCTTAAATATAAATTTGATCGGTTTGACTTTTAGGTTTTTAATATGAACCATTAAATTTTAAAAATTATAGGTCCAAAACATATAATGTTACTAGTTTTAAATTTTAATATACACATTTGATTTAATTATATAAATTTTTTACAGTGCTAATTATTTTAGAAATTTTCATTGTAACACACTTGAAAATTTTGAAAGATTAAAGGAAAAAACAAAAGAATAATTAGTTGAACCGCCAAAAGTGTAACCAATAACCACTTAGAGAGGTGTTAGTAAACGATAAGATAGATATAAGATTTAAATTTCTATCCTCACTTAAAGAGGTGCACCCAATCATCATCGTATTATTATATGATACTTTGAACCTGGGTTCACACATCTTTATTTAAATATTTTATAAAAAATATAACACTACTATATATGATCTACAGAAGGGAGCATGGGTTCACGTGAATCCACGGCACCCTCTCTAGATACGCCCCTGTGTCTCGGTGTTTAATCAAATTAATAAAGGCATGATATGTAATTTGCACATAAAATATCATCACTTAATCATAATTAATTAATTAAATCACTTAGTCATAATAAATTGAAATAATCTGATGTAAACTATCGAATGCATAATTTGAAATTAAGCCTGGCAGGGGGACCGGGTCGGCCCGCCCCGGCCCGAGACCGGTTCGAGAACCGGCTCGCCGGACCCGGTCCCGTGATGTTCCGGGTTTTGGGGGGGATTCGGGATAGGGGACCGGTCAGGGGCCGGTTCACCCGTCTGGGCCCGGTC
>JAJOOO010021671.1:0-10031 GCA_029582685.1 Solanum piurae
GTACGAATGGTTACACCTTAGGCAAGTGTTAACCCTCTCTTTTTGGTGTGGGAGTAGAACACCGGATTCCATGTAGCTCTCATGGTCTATGTCGGTTAATGCAATATTTCTCTAATGTAAAAGTAAATGAAGGTATGAAAGGTGTGAACTCTTACTAGGGCTTTCTTAAGGGTTTCTACATAGTGTAAGGGAGGGTATGGGACTTCTCTTGCACATTGCACTTGTGGGATGGTTGTAGTAGTGTTCTCTTATGATTATGATGATTATGACTTATGAATGTTGAAGCTATGTTATGTATGATCATTATGAATATGGTAAGTTATGATGGAATATGATCTTACGAATGTATGCATGAAGTAGGTTGCTTAATGTTATTCTTGCCTTTGAATAGGGTTATGGGGTTCTATTCTTTGCATTGCACTAGTATTTCTTGGGTTGTCTACATGTTGGGATGATATTCTGTTGGTTTGGACTTGATGCTTACTTTGTGTGCATATTGGACTTACTTGGTAAAAAGCATGTTTTGACTAAATGTCCTTTTATGCATGTTTCAATGGTTTTTATGCATAGTAGCCATACTTAGTACGTGTGTTGTACTAACCCATGGTTTCTCCTTTTTTCCCCAAACATTTAGGTTCGGGCCGTTGAGGATTCAAGCTTACTTCTCAAGACACTTGGAGTTGCTTCCCCAAGTTGGTGAGTCCTCAAGTCCGAGAACAAGACCCTATGATCTAGCTTCTATGTATAGTTCTTTGCTTATGTTGAAAGACATTGTTGTACTTTCCTATTTCAAGACTTCTTATTGATGTAAGGGCTAAGTCTCATTTTCGATACTTCTATGTCTATATGGTACATTGTGACGAAGTTAGATTCTGTTTTTCATATATAAAGTGAAGTTGAACTTCCAAAGTAAAAGTTTTAAATTTTTCATGATTTTATTCTATGATACATGCTATGAAGAATGCTAAGGGCTTGTATAAGACCTCTTCGAGTTCGAATACGCCGGTTACGACTAGGGGGTGCTCTTGGGTCGTTACATGGTTCTCCTTCTTCTTCAATCTTGAAGCCTCATTAACATCGAAAGTGTTGTCGGAGCGGTGGCGCTTCCCAGCACCACGGAAAGAGTCTGGCGGTGGCATAACATCATCGAATAGGGTAGTCATCACCACATCATCCTTTTGTGATGTAGGGGTAGCCTCAGGTGCAGTCTCTTTGGAAGCTAGGAAGGCAGCAACATCAGCATGGAGGCTAGACAACTCCGTCTAGAAGGTGGTCACATCAATAGTCGAGGCCGGCCTCTCCTCAACTCTCAATTTGAAAGAATCCAAGCGCTTATGAACGGCCTGAATCTTTCGGTCCATCATCTACTCCATCCTCGCCTAGTACTCCTCAATCGACCTCTGCATCCACGGCCTCATATGATGCAGCAAAGTGGCTATCTGTGTCCCCATCTTCTGGACTCGGGCTAAAAGCACGGTAGTGGACCCTGAAGAGGTGGTGGCTCGAGAGGAGCTCGGGGCCTGACTAGTGGCCGAAAAAGGTGGAGCTTGGGCATCTGTTGTATGGGCTGGAATGGCAGTGTCATCAGCTTGCATCTTCTCCACATCCGCAGCAACATCATCACCCAAAGGTGGTACCTCAACATGTGGCTCCTTCCGAGGTGCAGCAAGGTTGGCATCATCCCGAATGAGGCCAATGTCCAATGTATTTGTCACCTCAAGAAACCTATCACGATGCCAAATAGGCACTGAAGCCTCCCTGCAGAGATGGAATATAAAACACGGGAAGGGCAGGGTGGTGGTTGACTTAAAGGCCCTCTCATGGATCTCTGTGATCGAATGCAGGCAAAGTCGATCTCCAAACCCGCTATTATGGCTGCAATCATCACGGCCCGGTCCCATGTAACCATATTGTACGCCTGAGTAGGGGACAGTCGATTCCAAAATAATAGACATATGAAATTTCCAGCAAAGCTCAGTATCGCCTTCCTAATACTTAGACTGGGAGTCCATATGCACTCAGTGTGGTCCCTATCCTCGGCAATATAAAGGGCCATCCACCTCAATATTGTCTCCCTCTATTCGGCATCCCACTGAAATACCATGCTTTGAATGTAGCCCAATATGTAGTCATACTCTACTGTATTAATAGGCAGAGTGTGGGCTGGGCCATATATGAACCTGCGAATGGTGACCTATGACATGTCGACCGGGAAATCCCTCACCAATGTGGACTGAAGTGGAGGCTGAGCTATGGGCTTGGCCCATTTAGAGATGAAATTCCTGATGGTGGCTGCATAAGAGGTATAGAACTCTCTGGTCATCTCCTCGTTGTAATTCCTAGAGCTCTGTGCCATCCACTCACATTAGTGTCTCCGAAAGAGCTCCTCAATAGCTGGTGCAGTGTGGAAGCTGCCTGTAAGGACCCAGCGCTCCTCAGTCAGGATCTTGGCCATCCTTCGGTGCTCATTCAACCTTGTGCCATTCTCATATATCTTATATTGGCCAGGGACACACCATCTGTATAGCTTATCGGCATATGGGGCAGGCTCAACTCTACTAGGCACCGGGATGTCGCATGAGCTATCGATATCAAAGGAATGAGCGGTGTTGCCGCTAGTACTGGAGCTGGACTGCGACTCGAAGCTAGACTGTGCATTTCCAACCTGTATGGGCCCCTCCTCAAACAGGGGGGCAGTGACCTCGTTGGAGCTAACATGATGGGCTATGTTCCTAGTAGTGTAGGGGGCAGTGGGGGATATCATTGTGGTAGGTGGAATGTACTGGATATCAGTGTCCTCATCAAGGAGACGTCGGGAAGGAGTGACGGATTTGGACTTGCCCTTTTGTGCGTAGGTTGGAGCATGTTTCGGAGCCATGGTACCTATGGAAGACTTGTTATTACTAAAACAAGACAGTAAGACTCATGGAATAATTTTAGAATAGGATTCAGACTCGGACAAAATCTAGAAAATTTTCCAGACAGTAGTTGAACTTGTGACCCACGATGGGTACCAACGGTCCGTTGATAGAATGATGGTTTGTGGGTCCCCTCCGTAGGTCAGAGTTCCCATTTTTGGGTCTCAGATGTTGGAACCACGGATGTGAAAAATGGTCCATCGATCAAACGACAGACCTTAGTGCATACTTCGTTTCTCACTTAAGCAATTTTGTGTGCCACTGGTCCACAGACCTCAACCTATGGTCCATAGGTTGACCTACGGTCCGTAGGTTAAAGTCGTGGGTCAGTTCATGCCAGGTTAACCCTCAATTTTTAGTCAATGCACAATTTCATCAAGTAATGACTCAATTTAAATCTAAACATGCATTCAACACAATATTCGGCAGGGTTCCAATTTACACACTGTTTAAATTTTAACACAACCAAAACAATGAAACCCTAAGTTAAAACTTCTGATTAGACCTAACATCCTACAGATTTGATTGAATTTACTTACACACTCACACACCATCATTCCAAGGGTGTTTCTAGACTATATTTTAACATGCTAACAAAGTCAGATAACAACCCAAGGTCAAGTTCAACTTCGTGATTTCACATGATAACAATGACAAGTTCTAAGTTATGTGGAAATCGCTTACCTTACAAGCAAATCAAAGTTGGTGAGTGTGTTAGTGCAATGAAATCGTTGAAACTTTGCTAGACTTCGACACCGAACCCAAACTTTGGAATCGTTGGGGAAAAAATGGGAGTGTTGGAATGATTTGGGAGAGAAGATGGGGAGATATGGGATTTGGAATTGATTTGGATCAGTTTTGGGAGTGATTTGAGGTGTTATTAATGGAAGAATATGGGTAAGTGTAAGGTTTACAATGGTTGGGGAGAAAGTATGGACATGGGAAATTAATTTGAAAGTCAAGGTTTATATTAATTGGGGTCCGGGTCGGATCAGGCAGAACCCTAACATGGACCCACGAGACCCTGTCGACAGTTTGTGGGTCAACCTACGGACCGTAGGTCTGGTCTGTGGGTCACTCTGCCACTTAGAAAAATTAGAAAACTTACCTAGGATCTACGGACACCATTAACGGTCCATGGGTTGACCAACGGACCGTCGATGGAGTTCGTAGACCACTGCATAACTATTTTCTGCAGATTTTGCCTTTCGTCCCTGCACACGTAGCAACCATTAGGACTTTATTTTTACATTTTCTTGACACTTTTTAGACACAGACCCTACTCTATATCTATCCAACACTAATAAAAAACTAAAACACCTATCTAAAGATTTACAAAAAATCAAAAAGAAAGAAGGAAACTTATAAATCGAAAAGAAACTCCTATAGTTGGCTAGATTGTACATCTTGGGTTGTCTCCCAAGTAGCGCTTGATTTAACATCGCGGTACGACACAGACACCTTGATTACTCAGACTTCATTAAGATAGTAGGCCTCGATCACTTCTTGCACACTCTCAGATTTCCCCAAGTAGACTTTGATCCTCTACACATTCACTTTGAACCTCGTTCCATCCTTGTTCTCGAGCTCGACCGCCCCATGTGGAAATACTTGAGTAAATCTGAATGGCCCGGTCCACTTGGACTTGAGATTTCTAGGAAACAAGCACAACATTGAGTTGAATAAGAGCACCTAATCACCCACAACAAATTCACGCTTGTCAATCTTTTGATCATGGTACTTCTTTATCTTCTCCTTATATAAGGCTGAACTCTCATATGCTTTTAGGCGAAACTCATCAAGCTCATTCATGTCATTCAGGCTTTGACTCGATGCAGCGCCATAATCTAAATTCAACTTCTTTAGCGCCCACATTGCTTTGTGGTCTAGTTCTATAGGAAGATGACATGACTTTCCATATACAAGTTGGTAAGGTGACATACCTGTGGGAGTCTTGAATGCAGTGTGATAGGCTTATAGAGCATCATCAAGCCTTCTTGACCAATCAGTTCTATTGGCGTTCACAGTCTTTGCAAGGATTTGCTTTATCTCTCTATTTGACACCTCAACTTGCCCATTAGACTGCGGATGATAAGGAGTGGTTACATTGTTACGAACCCCATATTTCTCTTGCAACGCCTTGACCAACTTGTTACAAAAGTGAGAACCTTCATCGCTGATAATCACCCTAGGTGTACCAAATCTGGAGAAGATACTATTTTTCAGGAATGCAATGAAACTCTTTCCCTCATTGTTTGAAAGCGCAATTGCTTCCACCCATTTTGATACATAGTCAACCGCAACAAGAATATACTTCATCCCATGCGAACTCACAAATGGACCCATGAAAACAAGGCCCCAAACATCAAATAACTCAATCACCAATATCGGATTCATAGGTAGCTCTTGCTTCTTTGAAATTCCTCATTATCTTTGGCAATGGTCACAAGACTTGGCGAAATCATGAGCATCTTTGTGGATGATAGGCCAGTAATTCCCACACTGCATAATTTTGTGAGCAGCTCGGATACCACTATGGTGCCCACCAACAAGCGATGAATGACATGCCTCTAGTATACTCATCATCTCAACCTGAAGGACACAATGACGAATAATCCCATCAGCACAAATACGAAACAAGTAAGGTTCATCCCAAAAGAAATTTTTCACATCAGACATGAATTTTTTTCTTTAGTGGAATGACAGATCCGACAGAACCAAATCACTTTCCAAGTAATTAGAAAAGTCTGCGAACCAAGGAATAAGATCATAAGAAGCCGCCAATACTTGTTCATCAGGGAACGCATCATTAATTTCAACACCATCCTCAAACTTGATCATAGCTTCCTCCTCTAATCTGGGCAAATGATCGGCAACTTGATTTTTTGTCCCTTTTCTATCTTTAACCTCAAACTCGAACTCTTGCAACAAAAGCACCCATCTAATCAACCTTGGTTTTGCATCTTTTTTTGCCATCAGATACCTCAATGCAGAATGGTCAATATGCACTATCACCTTAGAACCAAGCAAGTAGGACCTAAACTTTTCGAATATGAAAACCACAGCAAGGAGTTCATGTTCAGTCACAATATAGTTCTTTTGAGCCACATTCAAAGCTTTGTTGGCATAGCAAATCGGATGAAGAATCTCCTATCGCCTTTGTCCCAATACTACCCCAAGTGCCACCCCACTGGCATCAAACATAACTTCAAACAGTTGTCCCCAATCTGGTGAAATAATGATAGGTGTGGCAGTTAACTTGGCCTTAAACTCTCCAAATGGTCTCAGACAAGCATCATCAAAATAAAACTTACACTCCTATTCTAGTAGTTTGCACAATGGGTGTGCAATTTTCGAGAAATCTTTTATGAACCTCCAATAGAAACCTGCATGCCCAAGAAAAATTTGAACACCTTTTACAGAGATGGGTGGTGGAAGATTTTTTATTACCTTAACTTTGGCTCGATCAACCTTAATACCTTTCTGCGAAATCCGATGAATCACAACTATACCCTCTTTCACCATGAAGTGGCACTTTTCCCAATTGAGCACATGATTGCACTCTTCACATCGTGTTAGCACCTCGGCCAGATGCATCAAACAACCATCAAATGAGTCCCTTACAACAGAAAAAATCATCCATAAATATTAATCGAATAACGCTATCAAAGACACTTAATCCAGTTCTAAGAGTCAACGCTCATTAGTCAATATATAACCCAACTAAATGAGTTGGGGTCGAATTCCACAGGGAGTGGTACGTGTTTAAGATTCAATAGTAAAGTATGAATATGTTCTAATCAGAGATAGGAATAGACATTTACAAATAAAAACATAATGTAAATCAGGTGGTGACACGAATGTCAAATAAAGGGGGTTTTGGTTTTAACTATCAGCTACAACAACAACAAATAATACGAAGATAACAATAGAGAGACGGGTTCTTGGGATTTGATTCGATTACGGGCTATTATAGACAAACGGGTAGTTGCAACTATTAGAAAATAGTTGTAAATTAGTGAATAATCTAGACTATAGGGGAGGTAAACTTTCTATCGAACAATTTACCCCGAATCAAGTCAATTTCTCTCGAACATCGACAAGCTTGCAAATTAAGAACAACCTATGCTTTAGTCCATTCACTCTCTCAAGTTGAATGTGTGAAAAAGGGTTTAGGATTGATTCTATCGAGCTGAACCAATGACAACCCAATACCCACAGACCATCAATTAATAATCTTGGTTTTAAAATCTCTCTCTCGAGCAAGCCAAAAACACGATGGTAGAACTGCATTTGCACCTACAAATCTTTAATTTAAACAACAATTACTGGTTGAAATCACTTCTAAACAGCAATTACACTAACAATTAGCAACACCCATTAGCTAAATCAGCCCATAATCACATAATCACACTCCAAGAATTGGGGTTTTAGCTACACATAATAAAAAGATAGAAATCGTTACCAAATTGTGTTTCCATCAACTGGGTACGATTAATTTCATCTTTACAAAGGTCCAAATTGAAGAATCTTGAAGACCCACTTTCAATTTCAAAAAATGAACAGTTTCAATTCTTCAAAGCTAAGGAAACTTGTCTCTCATTCCAGAATACTCATTATTCAAAAATAAGATACTTGATAATGATAAAAGCTCTCTAACTTAATGTTTGAAAATGTATTTATAGTCGCCAAAAATATGTTGCAAAATTCCATTCGGCGCAGTAAGTCGGGCTCGCCGATCCACTCGGCGATGCGCCCTTTAGCCAATTTCGTCGCCTTTTTGTCTTGGCCTTCAGCATCCTCCAGGTCTGTAACTTTGGGCAATCTAATACTGCATCGCGGAACAACTCGGCGATCCACCGATTGCTCCTTTCTATCACCGACTTGACTTTCTCCTTCACGGCTTGGCACACTGGAACTTTAGGCGGTCATTGAGGCCACTCGTTGAGTCGCCAAGTAGACTTGGCGATCACCAGGCTCTCTTTTCTTCCTTCTTTCAGCTCGCTTTGTTCCTTTTGCAACTTTGTATCCATGTTTTCCTCCCTTATCCATAATCCTGGAAATCAAGGACTTTACATCAGTTATTGGCACAAAATGATCATTTGAGGACACTAAACCTATACAAATAAACCCATAAATGAGTCCAAATTGTGAACTCATCAACACCCCCAGCTTAAAGTTTTGTTTGTCCACAAGTAAAACTCAAGTTTAGCAGTTCAAAAAGGATGTCTCAAACAGTGCTACAAAAGACTCAATCATGAATCCACACAATAAGACTCAACTTACTTATGCAAGAATCAATTGTGCACTCAAAGATTCAAGTTGTGACTCACCAATATCAAAGATTCTCAAGCTCACAATACTTGCTTCAAATGCAAGTTCAAGCTCAACAAAGGTACTCAAATGCCCTCACACAAAGATGATTCCATATTCACACACAATGGTTCAAAAATTTATAGCTCCAAAATCAAAAACAACTCTTACAGTCAAAAAGATGAACACATGCATGACTTCACCCATAGGTTTTGTCACCCCCAGATTCAAGGGGCACAACTGGCTCCTAATGCCAAAACTCAGGCTTGAGCCGACCCTGCTGACCATTTGCTACTAGCGCATGGCAGCCACACGCAATCAAGAAAACAAACAAGTATATCTCGGCTTAAAATTAAGCCCTCGGTCGGCAAGGCCACTGTAAACAGATCCATAAAAAAAACAGTTCCTCCCAAGAGTTCATATAAAGAAATAGCCAACTAGCACAGAAGTCCTGATTGGGCCGTCGAGGCAACCATGATCTCTATACCGAAACTGAAAGCAGGTATATCAATACAATGCATCACACAACTAACAAGCTTCAGCAAACCAAAAAACTAGGCCATCATGGCCATAACGTAGCTATAAACCCCACACACTAGTCTGCAAGCCTCTAAGAGTAGTAAAGATTGGCGGGATAGGACCCTAACCTACCCATGAAAATATATACAACAAAATCCAACAAACCTCCCAACTCTGACAGCTCCGGAGGAAAGAGGCTAGCCAATCGAATAGAAGTCAATCCTGCTGCTGAGGAGGTCTACTGGGTCATTTGTCGGGACCTGCATGCATGAATACAGCGCCCCCAGGCAATGGGGCGTCAGTACAAAATAATGTACAGAGTATGAAAGACAATAGACTATAAGTAGTTATCCTAATATACTGGAGTAATCTGGTAAATAAATCAAGAATAAGATAAGCATACTGACCTGCTCCTAAATCTAAACTTATAAAAACTAATAAAACAACAACCTAACCAAGCCCCCATATGCTCGGAAGGTACAAACAGCACACAAGACCACCTACTTAGGCCCCCATAAGCCCAGAAGGTGCCAATCAGTCTATATACCCCTATCGGTAGTCCCCTAGCCCCGTAGGCAGTCACATATCCCTCTTAGGTAATAGTATAACCCCATAAGCAACTCATAGCCCTCTTAGACAACAACATGGCCCCGTAGGCAACTCATAGACCTTCTAGGTGTCAATATAGTCCTATAGGCAACTCATAGCCCTTCTAGGCGTCAATATAGCCCTGTCGGCAAAACATAGCCCTTATAGGCATAGATCACATTCTTGCAACTAACCACAATAGCCCAAAGGGAAATAATAACAATCCAACAGCTGAAAGCGAGTAATTTAGTTATAAGCAACGTATACAAATAGCCTCTAAGTCCTGTCCAACATCGGGACGCTACTACTGAATAAGAATCATGATAAGAGAGGATTATATCTACTCGAGCGGCCAATAATCAACAATAATGGCTACAAGAATAACAACTCCATTACAGTGCTCCTAGGCATTAAGGAAACATGTTGTAAGAAGAGAATAACCTTAACATACCTTTTTCACTGAATTCACGTGGCCTAACGACTTTTACTCATAACTCCCTCGATACTACAACACGGTAGGACCATAATCAACACACAAAAATAAAATATACCATGACAATACAATAAAGATATGTATTTCCGTTGCAAATTGCCATTTGCTGCTTATACAAGCTAGAGTCGATAAAAGAAGGGTCTTACCTCGATCTTATGTTCATAATACGCCTCAAATCCTTCAAATATATCCAAACCCTT